>JAOBAZ010166654.1:0-18234 GCA_026546875.1 Pteroeides caledonicum | reverse complement strand
CGACAGCATGCGCAATGCGATATGCGCGAGGACAAAAACTTCAAAGGTTCCGACACGAGTGGGACTTCTGTATTACTCCTTATTCTGTGCTCTACACAACTAGTGACGTCACAGTTATGTTACTTGAATACAATCCGTGATTGAGGAAAAGTGGCGGATGTTCATTTTATGAATGCACTGCGGTCTGAAATCGTTTAAAATTGCGAAGATGCCTCTTTTGATGAAGAAATATAAGAGGTTATTTTCTTTATTTTAAAATTTCACTCGATTAGCTGTGGTTCTTATCTTTTCCATGCAATATATTGAAATACCTCTCGCTATTACGGATCTCCTTATAACGGCATTACGGACAGTTCAGGGTTTTCAAATAAATGATAACTATAAAATAGCAAAAATTTCGTTTCATTATTAAAATATCTTACCGTGCGTAATTATTAAACCAGTCAACCATTTTCCTGTTTGTCCATCCTCCAAGCAGGAGCAATGACTTCGGTTCATCAAAATGATAAATAGTTACCATTGGTTTAATACCATTATGAATCAGTTCATTGATTAAATTGTTGTAATATTCCACTCCTTTTTCATTAATTCCACCACTTAACGTACCATTAGGAAGAATTCTTGTCCATGAAACTGAGAACCTGTAATAGTTGACACCAAGCTCTTTAAGAATCTTCACGTCTTCTTTATATTTATGGTAACTATCGTCTGCAATGTCCCCTGTGGCGTTACCATGAATAACTCCACCTGGTTGCAAAGTTGGTCCGGCATGCGATAAATAATCCCAAAAGCTTTCTCCTCGCCCATCAATGTTCCATGCACCTTCTATTTGGTATGCGGCCGTTGAGGCCGCCCAGATAAACTCGTCTGGGAATGTACCAAAATGGAAATCATCCCGGCTAATTTTGTTCTCGTAACTTCCCTGAGCTTGAAATAAAGTTAGAGAAAGAAGAATTATTAAAAGAAACGAGGAGATCATGTTGCAACTCAGCGTAATTGTAATATGAAACAATCTTTGTCGCATAATAATTTTGTTTACATTCCTTTGTATCGTAATTAAAATCTGCTGATATCGCTGAACAAGATGGGGGCAGTAATATAACCAGTTTATATATAACCAGTTTAAAATCCGTCATGTCTATAGAATAAATGTGTATGTATATGTATGTATGTCGTGTATATTTAAGTTTATGTGTATGTATCTGCATGTTTATTTTCCGTGCGCATGTGCGTGTGCGTGTTCATGTATGATGTATGTAGATAAGTAAAGATGTGGATGTGGGTGTAAGTGTAGGTGTGTAAATGTAGATATAATATGTATTAGTATAGTTTTACTGGGAAGTAATGCCTTTCGAGTATTTTGATTGGTTACTTGTCTAGTAAATACGAGGCATTATTTTCTAGCCAGACAAGCAAATGCTTTTTTCCCAAAATCGCTTTCCAAAGTCGTTTAAAAAAGTCGTTTTTTCATTTACCAATCAGTAAACCTATAATTAGACCTCGACTTCGTCTCGGTGAATATTTACCGATAGTATGCTAATTTATTAAAAGTTTTAAAATGTTTTTCTGTCAATGGATTTTTTATAGTTTTTAGTTTACATTTTAGTTATGATTTTTTTATTTGTCCTGGGGGGAGGATGGGGTAAAAAGTTCGAATTATGTATTTTGTTGCGATGTAAAGAAAAACATTCTTGCGATTGTTCCAGATTTCCAGTCTGTAACGGCTTTCGAGTCTCTGATTGACAAGCACTTGCTCTACGTTTAAAACAATCCATATAAATATGCACCAATTAGAACTTTCTCGCGCAGCCAAGGTTACTTCCTTAGTTTGCGGTCAAAGAAAGAGAAATTTTGTTTGTGAACAAATTAATCTCCATAAATAAAAATTTATCGAATGTATATCCTAACAGGAAAGGTAATTATAGCGTGGTGTTCAAGCAAAAATAAAATAAAATTTTAATTGAAAAATAGTAATTCTATATTCCTGGTTCCACAATGCCAGCAAAGATGATGCTATTGAAATCTAATCCTGTGCCTCTAGAATTTCAAATTGATAGCATTTCGTTCTGGTTTCTGCCAATTTTATTTTACTATTTGTTATATTGTGCTTTTGGAACTCAAGCCCAACATGAATTTTTAAGCAACAGACTTGGTAAAAATGTGATTCCTTTAAAAGTTATTCAAATATTTGTCATGCATACATTACCTGTGTCATAATATCAAGCACGCCACATGCCTCATTGCTAGGGAACAAAAACACTGTTTCATTCTGGCCTGTGATTGGCTAGATATCCTTTAATTGAAATGCCCGGTAAATATCCCCTAGGATTTGAAAAAAGAGCGCTTGAAAGGCTGTCCACAGTAGCTTTGTTTGACTGAAAGCTTTATTTTGTTGCTATTCGTAGTTTAGTTAGACGGATGTAGTTAATGCTTAGAACTTTGGCAATGGTTTGCCACGTTATCTAATCGTGTACAAACTTTAGCCGTGCTGTCGTGGGACAGAAAGCATTCGTCAACAAAGTTCGTCCGCTCGCCTATTTCCGAAGCCAACTACTTTACCTCGAACAAGATAGCCAAGCATGGAGCACCGAGACACCAGGGATTTGACTGTTCAGATATCTGGTTCACATTCCGCCTTCACTGAACCTGTAGCTTCGCCAATGACGCAGTTGGCCATGAACTTCGAAGGCATTTGTACACGAACACCAACAGGGTAAGCATTGAACTCTTTCATTTCATTGAAAAGCTACGCTCATACTCCAGTTTACATCGCCTTTTTATCGAATTAGAAGTAGTCTTGAAGAGCTGATAACATTTTATTTAACTTTGCACGTGCCTTGGGTTTTTAGACCGACGAAGTGCACACCAAGGCGAAAACTTTCACTTGGTGATATTGAAAATAACTCGGCTACCCCAATTCTTCCTTCAAGTATTTCTAGAACGCTTTCTGATGAATCAGGTAAGCAACAAATTCTACAAAATCGACTTTCACGAGAATTTTAACGCATCAATTTTATTTTTTGTGCTCATATATGTGCATAAATTCTTTTACTAAAAATTCTAAAAAAAATTTTAAGGTTACTGCCCTTCTCCAGAAAGACATGGCTCGGTGACTTCACTAGACTCGCCATCTGCTGACTTTATAAGGTACAGGATATTTTCTGAATCAAATAAGATAACATATCATAATTTCAGCCCACATACATAACAACTAAGTCAGTTAGAAGTGAATTTAGTTTGCTTGAGTCAAAAGTGAAACTGATTACCACGTTTCTTTGAGAACAAGTTACTTAAATTAACTTAATTTTCATACAATTTAATGTATGTATTATTGTATACCCTAAATTACCAAAGAGAAACAAATAATTTTAAATTCCACTGAGTTAAAAAAGGGTATGCCAATTATCAAATATGCCAATATTAAATTTATTATCCAATATATCTCCACATGATGAAACAAGATTGTACATATATTTTATATACTTGCATATTATTTATATACTTACATATTTAATACAAAAGAACATAAAGCTATGGATGGGTCAAATTACATGTGGTGTGTACTGCACATATCGTGTTACCAGAGGTCAAACCCATTACAATATAATATCCTATTGAAATGGTTTCATAAAACTGAGTTGACGTCTGTCTGAAATTTTTGCCAGTCTAGGACAGGAATATTTGTCAAAATAACTATTTAAGCCAGGCAACAATCCAATATATTAATATTGCTAGCCATACTAACTCATCACTATAAAAATTTCCTTTTCAGTTCCAGAAGGCGATCATTTTCAAAAGTTTCCAGGTAAATTAGCATAATAATTTGTTCCTAAACTATGGCTTGCATGAAAATACCATATGTAAAGGGTGATATTCCAAGTAACATTCTGAATAATAACTGTATTATCTGATACAGGTGATTGTAGCTGGATAATAATTTTTAGAAAAGATAAAGATAATCCTTTATGAGACTGTAATTTGGTAGAAATGATGTTGTAAGTGATATGTTAGTTGAGAAATTGTTGGCAACATTTTTTAGTTAAGTTAATGAATTAAAGTCAGATTAAGTTATTGGAAAGAATCATGAAATATAAGCTTTAGTTTTTGGTTTTGTCCCTCCAAACATTTACCAGTTATGGTAGATTTAAGAGGCCTATTTAATAATATAGTAATAATCAAGTTGATAGTAATGTGCCTGAAGTTGACCAGTTAACAAATTTTATTGTAACATCGGACAAGTAGTCATCAGGAAGAAGTTAGATCAACCGTATATTTTATTGGTCAGCGTTTTATAAGACGGTGTAGAATAAAATAAGCCATTCAGTGTTTTTTGATTTATAAAAATTGTTTGGTTTTTTAGGAGACCAGCATTTCTTCGAAGTATCAGTTCTCCAGTTAGTAACCCAAATATTTTATCAATTTTGTTTCTTAAATGTGATGGACTAGTGTTTGTAGTTTGCAGGTTTACTATATTGAAATAATGGTAATAACTCAAACAGTTTTAAATAATCATGTTTTATTCATAAACTATAGCCTTTAGGAATACAAACAGAAAAAGTGTACATAAAATATTACAGTCCTTACACATGAGGCATGTAAAGCTATGTCACATGATAATATAAACCAATCATATACAGTAATGACATGCATAAATGAACTTTGGACTAAACTTATGGTGTCATCATTACATGTAAGCTTTCCTAAATAATCTTATTACATGAAGTACAGCTTCTTAACATACTAGTCTTGTATTTTGTGTCTTTTGAGTACCACAAGTTGTGGTAAAATATAAATTTTCTTTTCAGCTTACATCAAAATTTGAAGAAAGTGAAAGATGTCAAATATTGGAGGAACAACATGATGATAACAACAATAAAGAAAATGACTTTGAGTTTGTCAAACCATCATTTCCTGTTTACAAAAGTATGTCAACTGCAGGAAAAAGAATTAGGCCAACATCAGCTCCTCCTGAATTGGTAAAAAATATAATTTCTAATTTACGGTACAAGATGATAGTATGTTACCACACTGGTTACATTATCTACATGATCATAGTTGTTGTTGTTGTCATCGTCATCATAGTCCTCATATTGTTGTCATAATCATCATGGTTGTTGTCACCGTTTCTTATTAGTTTTCCACTTTTGTTCCAGTCGCCAGCAAAATCATTGTTTAAGGACACCAGTAGTGAAATGGGGGAAACAAGATTTACTGTAGATGAAGATGATGATGGTTTTATAGATTATGCTCAGTTAGAAGTAACAGAGGTAATTTGAAGTCTGTTTGACCAACTTGTTAAATTATAAAAATTAAGAAATTCTGTGTTTGATGTTGAAACAAGGTTAAAACTAATTATTGAAACTTAGCATCATATCTGATCTGATTTGTCTGCATCAATCAATGAACCAAGTAAGAGACAGGCTGGTGCAGTATGTCTTAAGCAAAATATGTTTAGGTAGCATAGATGACATTGTTGGTGGGATTATAAACCATCACTAATTGTTCATCTGTAATGGTTGAACGGCGAAAGGCAAAGTTATAGTAATTTCACCAATTTATAAATATGCAAAAAATGCTAGCAAACACATGGCTTTAAATTGACATATTTGGTACTGTGACACATTAATTTGTATAGATGCGTCGACCAATTTGTGAAGAATTGGTAGACTGTTATTGGCAGTCTACAATCCAGCCAAAACCCTTTCTTACCATAACCTTTCAGCATTAGGGTGATGTAAAAAAATGTGTTGGATTTTCTAAACCAGCTAATTTGTGTGAGTAACAGTTGATGGTGCATTATCCTGGGCGAACATATAAGCAATAAAAAGTGCTAAGGTTGCTGGCGAAATTGGTAAAGTAACTGCAGTGGTGCTTGGATTCAACTCATTTAGTAATTTTTAAATCAAAAATTCATCATATACAACATGCAACTTTTGAAGTTTAAAGCTATGCAACTGTTTTAAAAAACATTTTTGTATGATTGCATTATTACAGAGGAATTAAACTAAATCAACCAATCACCATTAGCGAATATCTCAAACATTGTTAGAAACATAACACCTTCTTATAAGTTGTAACTGAAATTTTTTTGCTATTTGAAAGGATGATACTTTTATGTCTTCTGCTGTCGTTGGTCTAATCAATGCCCCACTAAGTAACTCAATGTCGCAGGTAAGTTAGTTTTGCTTTCTGTATTTTTGAAACTTCAAGATCGTATACATATGTGTATGGAACTTTCTTTAAAAAGTTGTATTTTGTTTCATCTTTGCTATAGTCAGCTATTTATTCCATTAATCTTTTCCTAGAAAGTTTATTAACATTTTTTAACAGTAATTTCCGAGGTACTTTCTGTTCATTGAAATGTTGATATACCATGAAATACCGTGAGTAAGACTGTCATTGAGAATTATGTCGGCAAATTTCTGTTTAAATCGAGCAATAATGATGCCAGTTTTTGAGACGTTATTTTTCCGTGTTGGTTTTAGCACAGGTCTATGTGGATAGAAGATCTTAAAGCCTTAAAGAAATACCTAAAATTTAACCATTGTTATATCACTTTGCGCGTTGAGCGAGTATTTCGCGATTAAGATGATCAAAGTAATCGCTCAACGCATGATATCAAGTGGAACGATATCGCAATTTTTATATCTTTGCTGTGTAGGACACTGATATGGTGAACCTTCAACCTTCATCACGTGGTGTATTTGAACCAATCCAATGTGACCCAAACAGTGATAGACGAGCAAGGAGGTCAAAATCTCTTTCAATGAAGGTAGAAATCTATGGCGTGAAATATAACTGTAAGCCTTACGCATACTAGGCGTGGTCTTCATTTTGTCTTTGCTACCGCCCTTTAAACGACCAATTTGTCAAAGGTTGTGGTGGCTTCACAAATGAATGGCAAGGTTTTGTTTTCATTGGTGCATGTTGCGTTCCATCTTAAGAAATACAATATCTTTTTAATTGTCTTGACAAGTACTTTCCATACTGTTTACTTAGACGTTTAACCATTGGAGTTCAGTTGGGCTTACCAATGAGGGGGTGGACTAAGGTGTAACACCCCTCTAATTTACAACTTTTTGGAAGTTCGAATATAAATAAATCACTTATTATAATACAATAGTAATATCGTAAAATGGAGATTTATTATTGCCATAAATATAATAGATTTGGTTTCATTTATAGAGACCTGTTCCACCTCGTGATCCAAGTCCAGAGGAACGAAAAAAGATAAGGTATATAGATTATAAAGTATCTTTAGTAACATACACAATACTGTTGGTAAAGTTATGATTTTTTAACTTTTAGAGGGCGATGTTCTTCTGCCCAAGAAGCGAGTTGGAATTCTCCTTTATTGATTGGTGTAAGTCATGAAAACTGTCGCGGTAATACAACATGGATATTTAATCCAACTTTTTATCGAACCTTGTTAAATTTTGGGTAGAATTAGGAGAGCAAACCATCCGGCTAGTTTTCATAAGTTCACTCTACTGAAAAAAATGGCTTAACGCAAAGTAGAAATGGCTTTGCTAACATTTCGAGCGAACCCTCTTCACTAAAGCAGGTTCACTATAAAAATAATAAAATGTTGTTTTATCTTAAACCAAAGATCGTGTACCTTTACCAAAGTCAATCATGTCTGTTAGCAGAGTAGAGGACTGGAAGTGACTAAGAAACAGTTTATTTCTATCATCAAACAATCCCTGTGATTGTTTTAACCTAATACCTTGAACACTATATCTCAATGTCATTTCGTAATTTAATTGTGCATTTCTGTTGTTCAGGGCGACAGGATTCCTGTCAAACGTTCACAATCGGTCATAGAATCCACAACTCGACCGGACATTGATAAACTGCTTACGTTAGGTAAGTTAACGGTTTCCTACGTCATTTCCTGCCGTGGCACTATAGTATTTATAACACCGAAATACTTCGTATTATTATATGACTAGTATAGTTCATCGGTGCATCCACTAAAATCAGTCATTCTGATTGGTTCCTGAGCGGTCGGTAACCGGACCGGTCAGGTTCGGCGGCGGGAATTTTTGATCGTTTTTAGTCATATAATAAATAGTTTATTGACTGAGATTGTTTGGTCCGTACAGGAGAATATGTATGGACCGAGCCTAAAGGCTCGGTTCACACAAGCGAAAAAAAAGAACTCGACCAGTATCCTCCTGTACGGGCCTCTTGCTCAGTCAATAACATATATATACTACGTTTGAATGTTGACAATATGTGTTGTTTTCTCCAGGAACTGATCATAGTAACTTAACTGGTGACTTAAGTAAGGTAAGAACTTTTTCTGAAATAAAATCAGCTGCCCAGGTTAAAGTCTCTGTGGGTAGACAACGTTAACTTTACAATTTTTGTAGGAAAATATTTTACCAACCATAAAAGGTCAGCATCAAGACTTGAAGACCATCGAACCACAAACAGTATGTAGTCCAACTTGTGCCCAGGCTCTCTTCTTTGACGCTTCTTTGTGTTTTTGCTAGGACGTTTCAGTAATAAGAACTGTGACAACTGCGAGAACGTAGAATTTTCCTGTTTACAAAAAGACACGGTTGAATTCAATGGTTTACCTGTCTTCAGTTATTTGTGACGTCAACGTTGTTCTCGAGGCATGTTGCAAACATCACTCGACGTCGTGTACAAGTATTTTGAGCTAGTAATTACTCGTTATTTAACCCCCATGTGCGACGTTCCTGTCGTTGTTGTTTAAATTGCTACTACAATAGTTGCTTCAACCAATTTTTTATTCGTTAATCTTTTGATACCGGTTCAATGCAGCAATCAGAGCAGATCTTATATCAAGCCACACAAAACTGTTGTTTATAAAAATATACGAAACTAAATTCTCTATTACTTCGCTGAAATCCCAAGAATGCTGTAGGTACGAGTTTGAGTCAAATTCTCCTTTCAAATTCAATATCGCTAAGCAGGCTTTTACCGCCTAGTGCGAGAAAACCCTTAAAGTGGTCAAGAAACACCCTTAAAGAAACACAAGAAAGTAATTTTTAGTCAACTAATATGCGAGTGTTTCGCTACCCGGTAACCACTTCTATTTTGATGTTAACTTTGTGACTATTGTAAATCTTACAACAGGTAACCCAAGTCCTGGACAATAAATTTATTGGGATTGATGAAGTGTTTATCATTGATTGTCGTTATCCTTATGAATATGAAGGAGGACATATTAAGGTAGCAGTATAAAAATTATGCATGCTGTGTTATGTTACCAGGTATTTTAATTTCCAATTATTTATTACCATAATTCTCATTTTAGACTGCCCTGAACTTACATACCAAGGAGGAAGTCTATAATTTCTTTTTGAAAAAACCTAAATGTTCCGCAGAAAAACGAACTATTATAATATTTCACTGTGAGTTCTCTTCAAAAAGAGCACCAAACATGTAAGTAATATTAAATTAAGGAGAAAGTATTTCTATAGGGTAATTGATTTATTTTACTCTGTTTAACAACTCACGATTTTACTTGTCAAGCAGAGAGTCATTAGGCCTGGTTTCTATATAATCGTCACAACCGCATCCAGATAACCGATGACGTCGTCCATTGTTCTGATGTATTTCCTCATTCAGTGAAGAATAATTAACATACAGTACGCTCAGGCTTTTCTATATGATCTTGAATATGTAATAGACGACAGTGTAACAATGACAAATAGAAGCCAAACTTGCGGTAACTTACCCAGTAAAGGTATTAATTCCTATGTTTACCCCAAGTCTCCTTTTTGCCTTTGCCTCGCCTAATCCTCTATCCGAGATATATTTCCTGATATCCAACGATGATGGGGTACGATGGGCTGTGATGGCGACTTAAAAAGACCGTAGGGAGGGTCACCAACATGTCAAACCCCGATGGTTCGTCTTTCGTGGAATCTACTTTTTTTAATGCAATCTCTGTTTTATTTGAAGGTATCGTTATTTACGTAACAAAGATAGAGATAGCCATCATCAATGTTATCCAAAACTTTTTTATCCTGAGATGTATGTCATTCAAGGAGGATACAAAGCATTTTTTGAATCGTGTCAGGTAAGAGTCCAACCACTTCTATTATTTACATGATCTGGTGGGGAGAAAAAGAAATGGGACTAGCACAAGAAAAGTCCAATTTCCTCCTACTTTTAATCATTGTTACAACGTGTTTCTATGTGAACCAGTGTCAAACTTTGTCTATATGTTTTGCACAAGGAAAAAAATACCGGAGACAACTTTGGAGAGAAATTTAATAATTCTAGTTGAGATATCAAGAGATTTTAAACCAGAAATGGATTTCTATGCGATAGCCACCCCCAGGACCTTTTCGAGTTTTGAGATCTCCTGGGTTTCTCTTCCCCACACGCGTCTATCTGGATTTTTGCGGAGAGCGGGGGGTTACGCACCTCTATAAAATTTCTCGTTGTTTATACTGTTATTTTTCTTCTACAGGCTTACTGTGAACCACAGACGTATCGACCGATGGTTCATGAAAATTTCACACAAGAATATAAACGTTTTTCTAGAAGATCAAAGTCGTGGACTGAAGGTCAGACATTACGAAAAACATATCGCCAAGGACTGAAATTTTGAGAACAAGAATAATTAGTTTATTTGTTAACAAAAAATGAACAATAGCTCGCAATTTGTAGCGAGGAATTTCATGCACATACGCACAAATCTATTTATATTATTGTTCATAGAAATGTTGTACAAAAAAATCGCAAATTTCTTCATAAATAATGCCTCATACGAAACGGATCTCGGACCTGTAAAAATTGTTTATATTTGTTAGTTAGGAGAAACAATGTTTTTTTCGTAAAAAAAACTGGTTCTTGGAAATAGTAGAGCGTTAAAAAGATCTGTTCAAATTTTAATAAAATTGTCATTCGTTGCAATTGTGTCCTGCGCAGTGCTATAATTATAAGGATTTTTGTAGATGAATAATATCTCAATAGCTGCAAGAGTTAATGGATGTACATACCCATGATTTAGCAAAACTGTGCGGTCGCTACGAACTGTCAAATTAAAAAAAATTATATTTTTTGCAAGAATTTTGTGTTAAACATTTCTATTTATTATATATAATTTTTTACCAGGTTAATTATGTAATTCCAATCTGTTTCACAAAATTTCTTGATCAGTTTACAACAACATTTTACCAGGTTTGATCATAATTCCGGTTATAGTTAGTTAATTTGGTTTTATTTTTTGTCCTTTCATAACCATATACAAATTATATTTGCTTATGAAAAGAGTGATGTACGTTAATAAGGTAAGGTTTTGGTTAAGTAAGGATGAAATGGTATTATTTTTCTTGTTTTTATGATGGAATACCAAGTTAGAAGTATGTGTATTATGTAGTTGAATGTAGACATTCAGCATTAATTTAACCAGTTGTTTTTAAATGACTATATTTTTATTTATATCGTCTATTCTTGTTCAATTTTCGATCTCTTAACACTACATTTGCTGCATTTCTTCCACATGCTCCCATAACACCTCCACCTAAAACATTGTGTATGTCAATTAAAATTGCATAAAATATAAGTACAAATAGATAGAGTTATTAACGAAAGAAACAAATTCAGAATGCTAATTACGTCAACATCGTCTTACACGAGAAGTCAGAATTTCTGACATCAATACTGACGATGTCGTCACTCCTGACTTCCAGTCCTAGTATCTATGACGTCTTAATAATGTAACTAAAAGCTCTGTACCTGGATGGGTGCCGCTTCCACACAAGTATAAACCTTTAACTGGTGTCTTATGGTTCGATAAAGACTGAGTTGGTCTGGCAAAGTACAATTGATCAAGCGACATCACACCATGAAAAATATTCTAGAAAAGAAAGTCGTGTTTTTTTAACCAAGTTGTAAATGAGGTTGTAAAATATTCAACTTACTCCACCAGTTAAACCAAATATTTTCTCTAAATCTGGCGGTGTAAGGATATCTCTTCCAACTACAGATGATTTAAAACCAGGAGCATATTCTTCAATGCTGTCAAATACTGCAAGAAAAGAAACGTCGTTAAAGAGTTTTTCTCGCAGGTAATACAAAAGGGGAATGGACAACTTCAGCTATCTTGACAACACAACTTGCTATGGTATTATGGCCTCTTTTGGTTGTGTCGTACAGGGGAAGTACTGGTGAAAAAAGGGGTTAGCGGTAGTGGTCAGGGAAGTCATGGGACAGAGTTTGTGTTCGGATGGGTTACAGTGTGGGAAAGCCATGCTGTAACCAAGTCAGCAGCGTTTATTTGATATCTCCTGTGCTTCAACGGATAGGAGTAAAATTCTTATCTAATTACTTGTCCATTTGGTTCTGAATTCGGTTGACATGGTGTACCATGTTAGTAATGCTACTTGTGTTAAAATAATTTGTCAGAAAACTTGACTTATACACGAGACTGTACAAAATATATCACAATGTAATATAGTTTTAAGTCATTTTTGACAATTCCAGTGATTAAAAAAAATTAACTATTTCCAAAAAACCAAGTTATTACTGTTGTGTAAGTTTATACCAAAGTTTGAATGTAAACAATTCTTAATTCAAAATAAAGTTTCACAGATTTTTCCAATATCCGTAAACGTATTCCACATTCTCGTTTTTTTCCACAATGCGATCCCTCTTAATGCTCCGAAGTACATCACAACCAAGTTTTACTCGAGTTGACTTTCCATATTTTCGTTCCAGTCCTACTTCGTACCCGATGTAGAGGTCGTGAACTAGGAAAGTTTTTTTCGTCCTGGGTTCTAGTGTAACTTTGTCGCACACGTGCGTGTAACCATAGACACGCGGTAACTTGGCAACGGTGTCACGTTTTGTGACGTAATTTACCGTAATATTGCAACCAACCACTTCTCTGTAAAATTTCTTAAAATTCTCAGCACCCACCAATGGACTACCCCACGTGATCACAGCATCTGGTGTTCGGCCCAGTTTCCCAGCAACAACTACCGCTGCAATGGTAGCCTCAGCTGCTCCAAGACCATGACCAGTCAGTAATATGGCATAGTCAGCGGGAATACGCAGGTATTCTTTCTCAAAATCATTGGCAATCTTATCATATCTAAATAAGAAATACTAAGTATAAAACTAAAAACTTTTATTGATACTGGTGTATTACTATTATTAATGACGCAAGAGTCCTTAAGTTGGACAATTCCTGTGGTTTTGTTGACAGGATGTTTTAATTTGATGAGAAAAGACTGTGGCTGTTACGTTATGAACTGTATAGTTAAACCACATTATTCAATAGTGTAAAAAAATAAATACTCCTTAGGCACTTGTCCATTTAGAATTGACATTTTATTGATATACCTGGATAAGGAGGATGTATACGAACATAACTTAACCGCGTATGGTTCTATTTCATTTTATTTTAAGGTTGCAAAAACGTACTGGGAAAACCGATAAGCATTTTTTGCATCCTTTTAGAATTTAAATTCCGTTGAAGTTCGCGATTTAAACTCGGTTAATGTTAACAGGATCTCCCCAGGTCTATATAGCGTATATCTTTCAGCTGTGTTATAATATATGAATATACAATATCTATAATACCTGTTTTTAAATCCTTGATGAACTGTTAGTCGTGTATCGTTCAACCAAAACTCCTCTGGAAAGAAATTAAACCGAGCCAACCAATCTTGTATACTGTTTATTTCTGTCCCGCGAAATCCAAATGCGACAATCTTCTGTTGGTCATTTGTGAACTTCACTACTTCAGTATCCCCTCTGACGTAAGCTTTACCGGCCCAGTCTCCTAACTGACATGCCTTTTGTTCACTTGTCCGATCATATTGAAACAGTGTGGGTAGCATGCCAGTCCCACGAACGTACGACTTCATCACGATACCATGACCTCGGTTATGACGTGGACGTTTTATGAGGTGTGGATCACGTCTACATGTGCAGCCATCATTTTTGTAACCCGCTGGACAGGTGGAGCACCCACGGGAGAAGGTCAGCCCGCACACATCATACCAAGGACATTTTGCCTTGTGAATATGACCAGAACGAAAACAAATGAAACCGTGGTTTTTGTACCCTGAGGGACAATGATTGAAACACACGAAGTTCCGTCCGACTGGGTGACTTTTGGGGCATTTTTTGTAGCAGAGCGCGCCGTGTTCAATAGGATGCGAGGTTGGACAACCCCAACAAACGGGCCCGACGCCTTTTGAAAAGCTCCAGGTAGATCGCCTTTTACAAGGTTTGTAGCACAAACCACCATCCATGTCAGACTTGTCTTTTGGACAGTTCACGATACCTCTGCCATGAAAGCGTCTTGGATTCTCCATGATTGATCCATTGTGCAAAAAGCGAACAGTCGGTAAATAACTAGCTTTAGCGACGCCAAGGGCAAGATAACTTAGTTGATTCACTGAAAAATCTTGGTCGACATCAATGTCATCGATTGAAAAAGAAAACGCAATTTGCGCAAGAAATATCAAGACGTGAGTCAGCTCCATTGTTGGCGTGTGAGTGCGTCATCCAACTAATTTGTTTATATAGAAGAGGAATATTATATTTATTTAAGAAGAGAACAGACAGGAATCAGATGAAAGAAAGCGGTGGCGTTTTTTAATAACCTAAATAAGGTCGTATAAAATGAGTTCAAGGTTATTGTATCAAGTAAACCACATACATGAGCTAACAAGTTAGCTAATTCTCTATTCTAACTTTTGTTTGCGTTTCTTCACAACAAATAATTCACATCACATCGTGGTGTAATTTGAGCGCAAAATATTCCCATAAGACTGTGTAAACAACAGAACAATATATTGGTCTAATACCTTTCTTTGCGTTTGCAATCTGATGCTATAAATCCCATCAGGAGATCGTTTACTTCTGATATTATGCATATGACGTAGCCTAGCCCGGTACGCACCCAAATTCATGGGGGGGGGGCATTGGGAGTGTGATTCGAGAAGAGGCAATTACTGCGTTTCAGCGATGGTACGGTACATCGAAGGTGCTCCAGGAACAGAAAAGTCAACACTTCCAGCAATAACTTATCAGATGAGAAACTAATAATGGTTTAAGCTCGTGGAAGTTCAGCCGTACGAAATTCTGTTTTGAAAACATCTTTAGGAATGCTTGATTTGAAAAAAGATTGTTTTTTCTATATTTTCTACGTGATAAACAATGACGTAATTGATGCATATAGTGAATTAGGTATTACCTTTATCTGCATAAGCATTTCTTCTCTCGTCTGTCCAGGGCCCATCTCTCAGGTGGTACGGGGTATACTGGGTAAACAGCGACAAGACGTGACAACCAGGAGGGGCCAAAGTTGGATCCAACGACGACGGGATACACATTTCAATGAGAGGTCTAAATGAAAAATATTTACAGATATTAAAAAGTTGTGTGTGCGTGTGCGTGCGTCTTTCCGTCCGTCTATTACCTATGCGATACTTCTCCTTGTAGACAATCTACGTAAGCTTTTTCAATTTTAGCCAAAGTATCTGTGTTGATATGGATTGTACACCTGTGGTGACCAGATGGTTTGCCGTCACTCTTATTTGGACGGGCAAGAAAGTTTGGTAATTTGTCTACTGCAACTATAAAAGAAACACGTCAGAGTATAAGATGTTCAATAAAAGACGGTATTGCATAAAATGTTATCTATGATGAATTACCGTTAATTTTCGTGACTGGAGAATCATAACTTAAACAAGAAATATCTGCTATAAGTTCATCTGAGATAACACCCTAAATATTAACACACTGAGGGTAAGTTGATATGTAATTGTATCT
Source organism: Pteroeides caledonicum (assembly GCA_026546875.1). NCBI lineage: Eukaryota > Metazoa > Cnidaria > Anthozoa > Scleralcyonacea > Pennatulidae > Pteroeides > Pteroeides caledonicum. The sequence continues at coordinate 2,460 of JAOBAZ010166654.1, read as the reverse complement.
TAACACATAAAACTTTTTTTGCAAAATGTAACTAATTTTTTTTTAAGTTTGCTAGGAATATGAAAGTTTTTTAAGAAACCTTTGGTAACAGATCTAGGAATGTAACTTTTGGCGTGGCGTTTGAGAGGATAACGTCAGCTGTGATTTCTGAACCATCTTCTAATATGACACCAGAAATTGAACCACTACGATGAAGAAATGATTTAACAGGCTGGAAAAATATGAAAAGCAATGGGTAAGACCAGTTAAACTATTTTTAAGATGAACAACTCACTGTAAAAGTACCTAATTCATTTTGACCCTATGCCTGTTCATACAATGGCTCAAAAAATCACCTTTGTAACATATAACGAACGTCATCTAGTTCATATCTTTTAAATATTTTATTTGGAATCAGACTTTTAATAAATATGGTCGTGCGCTTTGTACATCTATAAATAGTCACTTATCACGTGAAAAAAGTCGGAAGAGCACTATTACTAAAACATGTTGGTCACTCAAGCGACAGCGAAAGCTGAATCCTTATTTCTGTAATATCTTATCTCACATGTATATTTACACCCCTAAAACAATTTATGAACCTTGTTTGTCATTATTGTAGTTCCCATAGAGCACGCAGCGTTAGCAATGGATTGAGAAACATTTCCCATTCCACCTTCGACGTATGCCCAAGCACTTTGTTTCCCTTCCAGTTCTCCCATGACATGATGTAATAAGACATACCTTAAATAAAAGTAAAATAAAATATGTTTAATTATTGTTCACTTTAATATTTTCATTAAATTTTACTTACGCACTACCAGGGCTTGATGGACTAGTTGTAGCTCCAATAATCGAATCCATTGCAAGACATGCTTTGAGAGGCTCCGACTCAAACCATTTGTCTAAAATGTAAAATGAAAAACAAGAATAAGCATTTTTCACAGAAGAAAATGAAGCATTTTTCACAGAAGAAAATGCCGATTTGTCTCTTGTGTTTTATTCCAAGATTATTATAAAATAGTATTAAATAAAGAATAAAATTCAGTATCATTTCAACTGAGATCGAGGTGAACCTGATCAGGTTTTATAGTCACCTGCTGAACAAAGAATAATGCTTTCAATACAGAGCTGCCGTTCAAATTGCTTTTGTCCAGTTTCTTGTAAAGAAATAGAACAAATGAAGTAGTATACCAAAAAACATAAAACTGACAACCAAATAAAAGATTCACATTTAGTAGCAATTTCTTTTTGACTCGTTGGTTTGAAAATTTTTGGTTTGCTTTTGCTTTAATTTTCTGGTAAAAATAAAGTCGTTTTTATCAATTTGAGTTGTAGAGAGAAAAAAGTTTTCACGTTTGAAATATCTGAGTAATAAGTTTTGCAGGTTTGACGAGTGATGTTTTGCATAGTGAGCAAACAATTCAGATAACATTTATTTTCAATACTAGTACTTATCTTTGTTGCAGGGGCAGTGAGAAGATCGTAAAACAACGGCAAATCCTTTCCAAGTTTTCTCGCTAGAAGAAACAAACCAATGAAACACCAGAATCAAACAGTTATGACCATTAATACTTCATTTTGTTAATATTGCAGGTATGTTTCTTACTAGTTTTTAATAAAGCTTTTAGTGATGGAAACGTTGCTATTTTTTCTCTAAGATTTCCTCGTAATAGCGCGTTAACATCCAAGGGAGGATTATCCAAAAGAGGCCCAATGGCATCAACTGAAGATCACAATAAAACAATATTATGTTTCTTCTGTCCCAAGTATATTTCAAAAATACTATGGTGAAAATTCACTTTATATAATATATATTTATATACAACACATACAAGCATATGTACTTGCACAGATCAGTCACATGCCCATTGAGATGAACATGCACGTGCACATTCATATGAACATGGACATTCATGCACATGAACATGCACATGCACATGAACATGCACATACACATGCACATTCACATGCACATTCACATGCACATTCACATACACATTCACATACACATTCACATGCACATTCACATGCACATTCGCATACACATGAACATGCACATTCACATGCATATGCACATTCACATGAACATGCGCATTCACATTCACATACACATTCACATGCACATTCACATGAACATGGACATTTGCATACACATGCACATACACATGCACATTCGCTTTCACATTCACATGCACATTCACATGCACATGAACATGCACATGAACATGCACATGCACATGTGCATGCGCATGCAAAGAAATCAACAAAATGTCGCCATTAGTAAAATATTACAAAAACACTATGTACCTAATCTAGTGAGGCTGCTTTCATACAATGACAGCATCTGAAAAATTCAATAAAAAATTATGGATTACAGTGATGAAAACAATGGTTAAGGCAGTGATGAAAATTTGGAAATTTAGGTTTTTAAAAAGCTTATACATTGAAGAGTGGTCACGTTAGTTTTTCTTGACATAT
>JAOBAZ010166653.1:0-20369 GCA_026546875.1 Pteroeides caledonicum | reverse complement strand
TTAAGAAGTCCTGGTACGTAGTCGAAACTCGCAAGGCTTGGTAACTAGTAATCAACTTTCCATTTTTGAATCTGATTGGTTGAATCAGAAAGCTCTAATTGGTAGTAAAGACAAAAACCTAAAATATTTAGTTTGGTCTTGTTACCCAAATGATCCGTCCTAAGGAACAGATTAAGATGGCGAGAATCTGACTTTTAACCATACTAAATTGTTGACTTTTTCCAAACGTCGAAATTGCATCTATTTTCTCGATGGTCACTGTAATAGTCGAAAACGTTGGGGAAATAAATGTGATTTTAATATTCGGAGTTACCATTACTTTAAATTTGATAAAAAATTAATTCCCGTAATTATTGACGTTCACTGTCGACTTTTAGATTGTCCAGTCATCAAAAAATCATTTCTATTATGTCACTTTCAGTGTATTTCAAATAACACGGTCAAATCAGTAACACATTGATTATATTTTTGAAAAATATATGGATTGTAATTTTAATACTAACTATTTACAAACAAAAAACAGATGTTGGCTAAACACAATGAGATAATTATATAAAATACAAATTTAAAAAGCGAAATAGTCGTAAATTTCCAAGTGTTAGCTTTTACCTCAATGATAATATTGGACAGTTGACTATTTCACTATTTACTTTTGGGTTTCCAAAAAGGCTCGTACCTACGCGGACACATATAATGCGCAAACCTGGGTACGAGTCGGACTTCACGTAGTACGCATGTCATGTATCACGTGTAACTTGCACTTAGTGTTATAAATTGTTTGAGGTATCATTACTCTAATTACAATGTTTTAATGTTAACTCTCGACGTATCTTGACCATTCCTCGATGTCCCTCTAGCGAGCGAGATCTTTTGTGTCCCTGTATTTCCATATGATCCCCGTAACTTCTATTGTACATATGGCGTTTGTGTTGCTGGATCAGCAATCACTTGGGCTCCATGATAACCATAGTTAAGACCGCTGGCATTAGCAGGGACAGTGTTCGCCTGATATCTCGCTTGATTCGTTTGATTTGGGTACGAACATGTCGCGTAATGAGGAGAGTACTGAGCACCAGGGATGTGAGCATGCGCTAAAGTGTTATAACTGCCGTACGGGTTACTGAACCCGTTGTAACCCGACGGTGGGTAGTTTGTGGTTTGATAGACCATTGATGGAGAGGGGTAGGAGACTGGAGTTGAATTGCTGGTTGCTGCTGTGGCTGTGGAAAAGCTCGTATTGAACGATGGGAGATCATGTTGAATTGGGTCTTCTCCTGAAACAGAAAATTTTATTGAAATGTTAGGTATTATACGACATGTAGGGTTATTTTTCTACAAATGTTTCCTACTCTATTACAATTCTAAGAAAAATATTTAACAGGACGTGAAACTAGAATGACTAGGAGATGTTTTATGACTAGTTAAGAAATTCAAAAGTTCTGGATCTTAGATTTGTTGAAAAGTTTGGGACAGTCATTTCATTGATACAATACATTTTGAAAATATTTGAACATTGCGGTGATTGTCTTAACTGGGAAATATACATGAATGATTAGCTATGAATATTCCAAGAAATCTATTTCTGGTTTAAAATGTCCTAATATCTCGTTAACTGTGTATTAATTAGATTTTAGGTATTTATTTCCCTGTACAAAACGCACGTACACAAACTTTCAAACAGTTTCAGTGTTGCACAAAAAGTTGTAACAACAGATTAACGTACGAAATTGGATTTCTGTTCTGTTGCTAGTCCCAGTCCCTGTGCTCTCCCTCAGGTCACCTCGTGTATAGTCAAGCCACGGAAAACTAACCAGAACACTCACTCGCGTCGGAACCTTTCAAGTTTTTGTCTTCGCTCAAATCGCATTACGCAGTAAACTGTGTGCTCTGATTAATAAACCACGTTGAACTGGCTAGTCTTAGGCAGTATATTGTATATTTTTGTAGAACGATACGAGAACACGTTGTTTCAGTAAGTGACTCTTCTATAGAGATCTTTATTTTGTGCTCAAGCTGTAGACATTACTCGAATGGACTGATCAAAGATTTGATAGAGTAGAGTAATAGAGTCGTTTCCACCTACCAGGTCTTATTTCTTGTTGATAAGTCTCATTTCCATTATAATCTGGGTAGGGAAGAGGTCGTACAGGTGGTCTCCAACATGAATAAGCCTGCATTAATTCATCCATGGCGTCCCTATAGACAAATGTATTAAGCGCAGTCAGTATAATTATTATTGGATTAATTTGGGTGGTTATGTTGCGATGTAGCAATTAAAAATAAGTTTTGCGACATGATCGTTAATGTCTGTTAAAAAATTAGCATTTCGCCAGTCTTGTTTGCACCAGTAAAATGATTATCACTCCAGAATATTGGCACAGTTTCCTCCCGTGCCTGCTGTAACATCAGCCAGTGTAGAAAGATGCAGAAAAGTACTATATTTAACTATTGCGTAACAAATTGGTCTGGTGCATTGTGCGATTTAGGAGTTACATAGCGAGTGGTACGCGAGCTGGACCCGCGGCGCAGATAAAGCAGACGTAATTTAAAACAATCTTAATATTCTAATGAGTATATCAAACACCAAGCCCTCATATTTGGTCAAGAAGACCAAATATAGTGCAAGCTTTATGAATTATCTGTCACTTTTTGGAGGTGACCAGGAAGGTTATCTTTCAAATCTTTGACCTTTTCTTTGCGGTAAGTAAATTATTTTTTATCTTTTATTGTTAATCACAATGAAGACACGGTGATGGCGCCGCAACATTTCTTACAAACTACTTAACAATTACAAATATTGTATTCATTTTTATTGTTCAATGTTACTCCTAAATTTTAGTATTCTTCAGGAGTAAGTAGACAGTTGTAATAACCCCCTCAGGAATAGTTACAATATTGGGAATTATGTTCTTTGACATTTTAGAAAAATACTCCGTGGTTCTCCTAATGAACACATGAAATTTGCCATCTTTAGTGTCCCTAGTCAAAATTTCATATCTTGCTCTGGTAAATTAGATCATTTCTTTGTCATAAACCAATATCTTTGTCATAGGTCAATACTCAGGAACTCGAGTTAAGAACTATCTTCATTTTCCTGGTTGAGGTTACACTCGCGTATCTTACTGTTAATATCACACAAGTTCCTTTGTCAAGGAAAACATCTTAGTTAGAAACGAAATCCTTTTATTCTCTCTTGGTCTTGTTTGGTCGTTATATAAAGTTTAGTTGCTACGTAGACAATATAAAATATAAAATCAACCAGTGAAATGGTCGTAAACAGTCAGATATGTAAATCATATACCATGTACACGCATATGATATTACCAATCCGTATTTTGAACATTTCTGAAGAGATCAACACTGACTTGAATTTTCTAAACCAATTTCCCAACAAATCACGTTTTTTTAGTTATGATTTTTGTGGCAACGTGTTTTGGCAACTCTGCCCACCCTGTGGGTACGCCACTGGAGAAGAACAACCCGCAGGGTATATTATCAAGATAAAAAATGTTTATATTTACGCAAAAACTCCATAAGCTAAACAAGCATACCATCGTCAACAATAGATGATTTATGATATTTCATCGCTTCAAGTTTTAACAAAATAAAGAAAAAATACTCAAAACCAATTTTATCGGTGAAACAGAAGATAAGGGGATTAGAAATTTTCACTGAGATAATTAAATTAGTTCACATTAAAACTATTTCTGGTATTTTATTCAAAAGTTCCTGATCGAGAACTTTCTTTTAACGAAGAATCACCTTCTGTTAGCAGGGACAAAAGTTAAATGAACGACTGAAACATGTCTCCACATGGACCGCACAAGAACAATAATTGGGAGGGGCTATATTTATGTATTCATGTTCACATATCGTAAAAACAGAAGGACGTGTTTAGCTTTTAAAACCAGTAATACAAAACATGAATATATGAATATAGCCACCCCTAATTATTGTTCTTGCGTGGCCCTTGTTAGTTCGAGGAAAATATGAAAAACCACCTAGTATCACAGCGGAGAACTGAACGTTTTCGGGCCAAGAATTTTTCTTTGACAAGTTAAATCTAGTGTTAGGCAGTGTAAAATATTGATGAATAATCATAGTTTGCGAGGGACTATGGAGATATATTATAGACGGGCTATATATATAACTTGCTGTCACTATGTTGATGTGTTATTCAGTGTATTATACCGCAGAGCAGCAGTAGTATATTTAATTTTGCTTTATAAGTTTGACTTTTAGGAAAGTTTTGGTCACAATTACAAATTGGAATTAGGGAATTGTTTTCCTGGGGTTATAATTTTTGGAAATGTTTTTCACTACTTACCTTATTCGTCCTGAATCGCGAAAACCTTTGGCAAAGGGATTACGATCAATTTTGAGACGTGTTATCTAAAATAAACAAAAATGAAAATTATTGGATATTTTATTCTCCTTCATTCACGGCTTTCATGCAGTATTTCTTTTGTATTGACCAAGTTTGTGGTAGTCGCGGTTTTTCTAGCGCTTCCTTTTGACGAGTAAAATGGTCAACCCGCGTAAGAAAGATTAGAATTAATAGGTACTTATGGATAGCGGGAGTGAAAACAGAAAAAATGAAAAAATGCCTGGATGTATGCTATGTTGGCTTATACGTGGTTTATGGTTCATGTTTCGAGGTCATTTACATAATTGTTGAAGTTACTGAGCCACATTTTTAGTAAGTTTATACTTTTAATTTTGCAAAAAAAACTATTACCAAATCATTAAAGATTATAGTGCTATTGTCAGAAAAAACAATTTCGTCATACGTGAACTCAAAACTTATTTACTTAGCTTCGGTTGAAACATCAAATTAGGGTAACTAATTATGTAAAGTAAACGTAGCTTTGTATCAGATATATTTCAGTCTCCCATTGTTTCTATCTTGAATGATATGAATGAAGAGAGATAACTGATATTTTGATAACCCTGTGTCTAAACTACCTAATATTTTATTGTATTCATAAAAACAGATATTTTCCTATAATAATTCAATGAACACCATTTCTTGGTATGTTCCTTACCACCAGACATCTTTATTCTCTCGCGTCATAATATATATTTCCTCTGTCTGGTACACCATGCTGATGATTGACATTATACCAGACACTATAATTCACAGTTTTTCACACCAAATTATTTTTTCCTCTGTCTAAGACGCTGTACACGTGAACTGGGCTCGCCTGCTCAACAGGGATGTCTTCTCTATTGCACGTCTCACTACAGCTTCAAAACACAACCGAAATATATTTGAAATGTGGTCTAGTTTAGATATGAAATAAGCACAAAGTTGGTTAAAATATTGCTTATAGAGAGATTTACGTGACGTTTTTCGACCCGGTTGATGTTAACATCTTACTGAGCTATATATATTACCAGCTTTCAAACTCCGAAGTATACTTCACTGTCCGGACACCAGACTACATTTAACTTAGTCACTAACATCACATTATATTTACTAAGATCTAAATATATAAAGCCACATTATTGTATTATGCCATATATTTTGTTTTACACTAATCTCACTATATTTTACCGTGTCTACCTATAACACCGCCACAGACTGTTTTACTCGACTCTTTGTCTAACAGGAAATTATATTTCACTCTATCAATATATATTTCATCCCTGACTAGATAAGTTACTGTCTGGTACATGAAGCCAACATTCTTAATAGAAAATTAGTCTGTAAGTCGAGTATCGACCAAGTACCAACAGTAGCCTCATGATCGTCATAAAATTTAAAGTTAAAATTCTCTTCTTGTAGACACGCACTTCGTAGCTATTTAAGTTATGTTTTCAGGCCTATCTTTTGTTCTCATCCAATTTTGTATTAGGCTCCTACGCCCACATATATAAACGAGATTCTTGTTCGTTCTTGTATACGAGGTGTATTAATGCGAAATTATAAAACTGGTAATTTTTTATTTTTTTTTTTGATTTTGGACTGTTGGAGGTTAATTATGGCTATTGAAGTAGGAAAACTGAACTATTCTTTCGTTGGTTGAACACCTCAATATTTTCGTTTCGGTAACAGCAGACAATTTTACTTGTCAACGAAGAACTTCTTAGCTTTTGATCCGGTTATGACGGTTTTACTTGTCAAGGAAAAGTTTCAACCAGAAACGAGTTCCTGAATGGTTGATCTAGATTGTAGGGCAAACGCGACCATGTTCGTTGAATTATTGTTTACGCCATCATTTCATCACAGCATGATCTACCGTAGGGGGTGATTAATTTATGGTGAACATTTCAAAGATTTGTAGCTACTCTTCACACTTTAACACCCTTTGCTTCAACAGATGTTTTCATTTGGCCTTTCACCATAAAAACCCCATGACGTCACTGCATTTGAAGAAAGATTTCTCGGTCGCCCAACGCCACACCAACTCGACAGTGCATGACAGACGAAATGCAATTCTGACAAAAAAGGGCAAAAAATGAAATTGGCGAAACGAACAGTTTCGTTTGTGTTTTGCCACGGTCCTTGTTGTTTATGCAAGACTGGGCGATTTAGTTTGAAACTTAGGTGTGACTTTGGCTGTCCTGGCTGAAAATCCTGATTTCACCGTCTTCTACACAAAGTGTATACACTATTATTGTCTAAACTTTTAATTTGTAAATGCGATATATCAATTAGATGTTCCTCACTCTTCTATTAACAAAATTATTGAACTGTCTCTGAACATTTTCCTGTTGTTAAGCTCATATCCTTATTACGTTTAACAAGTCCATTGTGACCAGTCCTGAAAATAGTTTTTAAGATTGCCGTTCTTTCCCGACTAAGCTCTGTTTTCTTTAAGAAGTTTCTACCATTAACCAAAATCAAATATTAAAATGAATATTTAGAAATAGTGAAATATTTAATGTTAGAATTTCAATTGATAATGTAAAGAACAACATTTAGTCCCAGCCGTGAGATCTTAAGACGTCAGGATACCCCCTGCTCATCTCAACGGATATATGGCGGCATAATATCAAAGCGCCCACACTTACTGATTTTTATCGATAAAACGTACGATAGTAACACGGTGCTTATTAAACTAAATTTCCTTATCAAAATTATCCTTTGATATATACCAACTGACACTAATAAAATCATTATATACCTTATAACATATGTTTTAACACAAGATAAGGTAAATTACTTGAACACCTAGGATATTCTCGAAATGAAATCTTGCTTTTTGATTTTTGATAATGCGGTATGGTCATTTTTACTACTTTGACTGCTAAAGTTTTTCTAATAACAAGTAAAATCGTCTGGTGTGACCCATTGTAGTACGTCCGCCATGGCGGTGTAAGTATGCTAATATTTTTTGCCACAAGCGGCTGGGAGTTCACAGCTTGGTTAGTTTAACACTTTGATGCAACCTGGTTTGGTTAGATTGACCAATTTGATATAGCCTGGTTTGTTGTTGTTTTTTAACAGAACTGTTGTGATTTCGTTGCAGTGTTATTATATCGTAATGTAAATTTGAAATGAAAATTCTGGATTCTAACACTGTAAACTAAAACAGTGGGTTAATTGTTTAATCCTGCGTTAACGCTAATCCACCTTTGAACAACTCAGCTTAAAAGTCTCCTTTGACGAGATGAAACATTAACCAACTTAAATAGAAATCTCGAGCTCATAATCTAATTATTAAATAACAAAACTGTCGTGAAATTTCAATTACAAAGTAAGACTAAAAGTTAGAAAATCATATAGTCTTATGTTGAGCCGAGCAGAAACTTAGCAACTGAGTGTTTATATTTCCAGTCGCACCCAGCCAGGTTTGTTGTCTCGTTTAGTTTATGGTTGGTCACCCAGAATAACTCTTAACACCAACTCTGTATTTATCTGACTTTATTAAGAAATTTAGGCCAAAGTTACATTATTGTTAAAGGCCTGACAGGGTCATTCTAAATATCACAAAGAAACCTGTTGAAACCGGAGGTGGTGCACTGTCAAAGGATATAATCAAATTACTAACATACAACTGTTTAATTCTACAAGGCTGTTTACACTATCAAATGTGCTAAAACTCTTCACATTTAATTAGCAAAATTATTACGCTATGTTTCTGACATGACTACATTTGATCACAGTTTCTTTGAACACTCCTCGAACCCCCGATAACATCCCTAAATATTTCTAAAAATGTCCACGCTATCCCTACTACTGATCCCAAGTATCCCTGTATAATATAAAAAAACTATATCTAGCTGATCTGACCGTGAGAAAAAGGCCTGGTACTAGCGAGAAAATAGAAATCCATTTTGTTGTTTTTCATCACTTATATCTTTGCTTTTCGTAATTAAACTTGCTGAAACGTAATAATTATGTTTAATAGACAAGACACCTAGTGCCAGTCCTTTTCCATGTTTACAGATCATCTGGCTAATATATACCTGTTGATTTTGATAAGCAGTCACCGTGATGAACTCCGTCTCATGGAACACAAACGTTCTTGATTCTGCATTTGTTGAATCAGGATCCAGGCTCTTCAGATCTTTATTGCCTGGCGCGTCTTTCTTTTTAATTACATGAATACGAGGCTGGTACTTGTGCATTGAATGTAAAATAATCTAAAGTAGAAATTTGAGAATCGGTTATTTTCCTAATTTGATTGATGATTTCGTTTACTAAGGCAGGAAGGTCAATTGCCCAACCTTCGTTTTCGAGGAACAGGTCATTATTTCGCGAAGTATTTTTCTATGTTTTAAAAATCAAAACTGTTTCTTGAAATAAATCTTTTGTCATTTCCTTAACTGAAATAGTTCAAAATAGATATATTTCTTAGAAGGAAACAAATTCAAAGTTCTCTACCACTTATGCATAAAAAAAATTCATATACATCTACGTCTTGTAGTTATTCCAGCTATGGAACCACCAGGCGGATATCCTGGTCTTGTTAGGAGTATTATTGGCAAATAACTTTAAACAAAGATAGAATGCTTAAGGTATCAACCTTTACCTAAACCTTGAATAAAAACATCTTAAAATAAAACTCAATATTCAAGTTAAAACCGAGAGAAACGCAATGTTCAGAAAGACCCAGTCCCAACGAATGCAGAATTGTCTCTCCTGATTTTCTAACTTGAATATTGAGTTTTATTTCTGTTTTTTAATTGAACTACGTTACGTGTTATTTTACAGAAGTATAAAGTTTAAAAAAATGTAGTTTACAATGAAAATTTTTGGAAAAAACTTTGTTTAAAGTTATTTGCTAGGTAATAATATTCCCAACAACAATACATAGACTTGTTTTTCTCATTTTTCAACTAATTAATAGTAAGAAGACTATAAGACTAGGAACGGTGCTCCATAAAAAGATTCTCGAGGACGGATCCAGGACTTTTTTTAGGAGGTGGATGAATTTGTAACACAGAATGTTTAGAAAAAATAATGAAATCCTATTAAAAATACTGGATATAAAAGAACAGTTCCAGGGAAATGTTGCTGGACATATTATTATTCCACTATACTCTTTTAGAAGAAGAAGAAGAAACTTTATTTATAGAGGGTAACATTGATTACTGGTGAACCAGTAGTTTACATAATGGCCCTCTAGGGTTTTCCTTGATGTCCTCTTGTATTCCACCGCTAATTTAGTTTTGTTCTTCACTTAAACCTACTTTAAGATCCGTAACAACTCCGTAACAACTCCGTAACAACTCTAGCTATGTATTTGTTTCTAGATATGTATTTGTTCTAGCAAATCAGCACTGAAACCGCAATTACGTTTCTCTCTCGGTCGAACAGGGAGATATATTTACAGAATACGGCGGCTGACGAAACCATGTTCTTCTCTACACTAACTAATGAATAAAAATATCACGATATCTTAATATACATCGTAGGTAAATGTTGCGAACATTACAAAGAACAGTGTAAAATCCTTGTATCTTCCTGTAAAGTGTTAAAACTGAGGTGACACAGAAAGACTTAAACGATGTAAATTTAATTAAACCTTCTGTCAGCTTGGAATCAAATTGGTGGAGCTTAGACTAAAGATAAAAGAATGTTGAGTTTAACACTCCCACATTAAAACACATTCTATCAAAAAGCGTGTCATTTTTGTTTAAGTTGTTTTTTCTAAACCCAAAGTTATCGTTTGGAAACCGAAGTAAAAGCACACGGTCATGTCAACATCTCGTATTTCATTGATAAAACCATTTCTCACCTTAATATAGTCTATTCTTATTTACTTAACTCTCTGGGGTTCACAGACACTATTCTTGGCAAATAAAATAGTCTGGTGGTCTCCACAGTAGGAGACTTTCAACTTTTTTTATGTTTATCTCTCAGTTGTACAAAGCTTCTCGCTTATAAGTACTGGACATTATATACTTATGTTATCACTGGGAACTATTGATCATTATACACTTCCTAATATTATCACAACCGAACATTCCGGATTATTCCAGAATGTTATTTTAGTGTTTTTTTTGTGATTTACATTGTGTTGCGCTTCTGCGAAGTTTTTATATGTGGGAAGCATGCTAGAGCAATTGTTGGTCTCAACATCATGCTTCAACATCGTTCTTGGCTTACGTTAATTTAAGAGTTTTTTCTCGTGGCGTTCTAAGACGTGTTGAAACCTTTCTGTTTGTATTCTCACACAATCAATGTTTATTCGCGGAAATAATCTGAGTAAATCCTACTTGAGGAACGACAAACGAATCCTTAGCATATTTTTAACAACTCTTCGCCTTCATAGCACTCAATTGTATCGCTCCTTATTGACCCATCAATATTTCAACAAATTAAGTAAGCTTGTCGGGTAGTTCCAGTCACTAAGTGTAGAGAGGCAGAATTAAGTCTGGCGTCTATAGATTATAAGGGATTGCAAAGCTTACAGTTAAACAGTGGTCTTCATTTGACATATCACTACGTTAACTAGAACACTTTGTGAACAATTCCGGTTCATATTAGGTGACATTATATTTAGCAGGTAAAAGCTTAGGATTCGTGGTGTTTAAGTGATTTGTATGAACAATTATAAAAAGCCCTAATGTTTATTAAACCTAATAGCGAAACGATGGTATACTTTCAAACACTTTGAGACGTTTCGCAGCACTTTCGTGACCAAAGGACTATCAGTTGAAATCATTTGACAGTTTACCATCATTAGTTGATTTTGTATTTGATACTTGCCGACACAACACCTTAATTTTTGGCTACTGTTTATTATCTATGTTATTTTAGCGCTTGAAGGTGAATAATATCAAAATGTCGGACAAGATGCGTACTTGACCTTCGAAATATTTTTTGAATATTCTTACATGTCCTTGTTGATCCAGTTCGTTGTTGGTCAACTTGACTTTATCAAACGAGATCACTTGTCTCATCCATTCTTCTCCAGATGAAGGGGAGTCAGGATGAATGTAAACCCGACCAGGCATTGGTGCATCAGCATTACCAGCTACCATCCACTTGGAACTATGATAAGCATACCTGTATCGTTTATTATCAACCGGGACAACATCAAGTATTAAAATATATTGTGCTTTGGGGTCCATGCCTGTTATCTTGATCCTCATTGCGGGAAACATTCTCCTATATATGACGGAACAAATAAACTCTAGCACACATTAGCATTTTTTGCGTTGCTCTTAGAAATCAAACTACACGTTTTGATTTTTATTTCGCGCGCAAAAAATTGTATATTATAGCATTTTTTGCAAATTAAATATATGAAACGAATACTCACTCATATAAGAACTAAAATAATGAACTGTATAAATTTTTAGCATTTTCTACACATTTTTGTTGTATTACTAATCAGGTATACCATTTTCAATTGCGCAAATATAAATAGAATAATGAAGATTAGCTTAAAATAAGCTTGCTACTGGGGAACACACACGGATAAAGGAGTGCAGACTTTTGAAATGTTTATCACATTAAAATATGGTTGTAGAATATGCGGGATCTTCTCCTTCACACATGTATGGAATCTGAGATTACAGATTTCCATCTCGTACCTGGCAATGTGTTTTGCAGTAAAAGATAAGAAGGAAGTGGGTAAATTGTTTATTTATCAATAAGTTTTTCTATTTTCCTTTACCTTCCTGCTTTCGTTATAATCATTTCAGTTCCTAACTCGTGAAAACGATGCCACAGATCTTTCATTTGTAAGTCTACTTTAATATCTTCGAGAGATCGCTCTTGACTCAAGGGCATCCTGTTTTGCATTGCTTGCATCGAGCCAAGTGCGGCACTTGTCAGATCTGCTGCGCCCGACGTTTCTAAAATGAAAATAACAAAGGAGGCGCACATGATCAGCGATTAGTTCACTAACATTTCATAACCCATCATGTTGGTTTTTAACACCTGACAAACATCACAAGCACTTGTAATATATACTATAAACTCCTGGTTCGTCTTACCAGACTCCGGTGAAGGCGAAACGCTATGGTACGCGTATCTTTGAATATTTTCTTCATCGTTCTCGTCCATCGGTGCTGAAATAAGCGAAGCAACAGAGAAGGCGTGTGCTTTTGACGACAGAATAAGGTTGAGACTATCGCGAGTCTTGGCCATTTTCCATACACCTCTTTATGTACTCCACAAGCCCGTAAATGGCACACTGAAAGTACTTGGTCAAAATATGTCGTTAAATGATGGAATGTTCTTTATCACAGATGGTGATCAATTAACCGCCCTAATTAAATTTTTCCGCTCCTGTGTATCAGCACCTTGACCATGTCTCGCTTGGCAACAACTTGCATCCGATTAAAAGCACAGCCATGCAACGCCTTGCTCTCGATGCGTAACTCTGGTTTCACGCGCACGGCAAGCGGTTGCCAATGTGACGCAGATACGCATCTTGGCAGCAAGTCGTGTGCAAATGTTCTTGTGCGCAGCGCATATTGAGGAGAGTCGCGCACACACTACAGCCACAAAGCGCTCTGATTACCAGCTAATCAATTAATTGAATTATTCGCAAATGTTTTCACAGTAAACGTGCCAAGTGGAGTCGGATATTTCTCGCCGCGTGTCGGCACATCATCGCCTTCAGACACACAAGATGAAGCAACAATGAACTTGTCTCCAACTGATAATTTGAAAACAGTCCGTCATCATCGTGTTAATGTCACCAGAGGGAAAACAGCTGGATAAACGTTAACATCATTGTACTACAACCACTTTTTATTCGGTTTCTTTTTTAATTCTTTCCACCATATCCCATCTTTCTAATCTTAATTAGTTTTGTAATCTTTTATCTCAACTAAGGTGCGTTCAAAACCAGATGGTATTCTCATAACTTCCTACACATTTGTACTAACGATTAGAGCCTGGAAAACTCCCGTGTTGATTTTTATAGTTTAAACAGGAACGATGCGAGGTGAAAAAAGCTCAGTGTTGAGTTGTTTTATACTGCGCAAGAAATACAAACAAATCATAATACACTGGATACGCAATTTGCGCGCAAACTCTTCGACGCACCCTAAAACCTATTATCAGATATGAAATAAAAATGTCTAGATCATTAAGAAAATTAAAACATACCGGTTTCTTTGATTTCTCAATTGAAATAAGTTCCGCCGGGATGGGGCTCAACAAATATGTCCAAATTCGCTTCTAACGTGCACAAAATGACTTTTTTGGTAACAGAAAAACTGTGAATATTGAACGTCCATAACGTTTGTTGGAAGATTAAAAAAAATTGTTATTCTTTAAGAACGTGATATAGGCCAGTGTATTTAATTAAAACATCTCCGTTTATTGACAGTTCTGTTTTGCAGACCGCGTAAAGCTGTAGCTTAGCTCTTCAAGGTGTCGAGATCAAATCAACGTAAAACATACACAGTTACTATTACCTTAAGCGATGTTCAAGAACTGTTAAAAAGGCTAAGACAGTCAAAACAGTTCAAAACTACGTCAATGTCACCAACAACGCTATTAACCAATAAACAACTTGAAGCGGAAACAATATTGAGAAGTTTTAGTGTACACTATTTCATTGTGAGTAACCATCAATAGCCTCTTCCTAGTCACACAACATTTATGGCCGTTTTGGCTCACTTCTATATTGCGACCTCTTTTTTAGTTTATAAATATTAACAACAACAATTTATTTGAGGCAGTCTTCAGTGTTTTATAATTATTGCTCTAGAGCTTTGCGTTGATCGTGAATGGCGATGGTTGGAGTTGGTACCCGGTTATTTCAGTAGAACATGCGAAGTTTTGTTGGACGTTTTGCCAACCAGATAATCTGAAAACACGGAAAAGGACTGGCACTAGTTGTCAAATAGAAATCTATTTCTCAATTAAAACGGCCAAATTTCTCTTAAAATATACTTTACTTCGTTCTCAAATTCATGACAGACTTATAATTTTGTTTATTAAACATAATTACTAAGTTTTAGCAAGTTTTATTAAGCAAAAGCAAAGATATAAGTGATTAAAAACAGCAAAATAGATGTCTATTTTCTTGCTAGTTTTAAGTCTATTGCTTACGGTCAGATGAGCTAGAAACCAAAGGCGAGGTAAAAAGAGAAGGGATGAACGATGCGCAAAGGGCCAAGACTTATAAGGATTGACAAGATGTACACGTACAACGTGTATTAAGTGGGGAAATAAAGGTTCCTTTATATCTGTTGAATTTTCAATGTCATTTCTAATATTATTGCAGAGATATATATCATACGATAGGACAACACAAAATTCTTTTCAACTTTTTTTGTCCATTTTTTAAACCTAAAATTGCTCTACTATTTCAACTTACAAATTTTAATGTATCAACTAGTTAATTGTGTAAAAAAATGCGAATTGTAAACCAGGTCACAGCGATTCCTTCATTTGTTAGATATGTTTTATTGAACTAACAGCCCTTAGGCTTGGTATGTTGGTACTATTGATTTTGGAAACCAAAAAATTTTTAATATTTTTCTAAAAACCTATTCCATAACCTATATTTTGTGACTTCCCATTCTTACCGCTTGTTCTATTTTTAGAAAAATTATTTTTACATCATTTTCCATTAAGAGTTTATGTATTGACAAAGTGGAACAGCTTGGGAAATGTTTATCGCTTTCAGTCGATGATGGCCAAACACTCGGAGCTTAACCAAACACCGCGCGGTCAAAATCACAAACATTACTCGGCGCCGTTGATCGACTGACGCAAACCAAACAACTTAACACACGACCGCGGTATAATACATCTCTACCACCTGATCGTTTGGAATTCACGTTTATTGAATATTTTTCTGATAGGTCCTTCCAATGCAAACGAAGTGCGTATTTTCTCAAACTCGCCTGGAAATTTCAATCAATCGCGGTGGTTAAGCGGTGAGGTGACAGTAAAACAGCTGGCCAAAACGTAATAGTGGCGGTCGTTTTTCCATTATCCGCTTTAGGTTTATAATTATATGCAATTGTCTGCGTAGCTGAAATGTCTTTGTGCGTCTTTGGTGGGCCAAGACCATCTGTAACACTGAGTTTAAAACTGTATCCCGCTAACGCGAGCGCTTGCTGTGTCCTAAACCGGCTTAGATAAATCTCTAGAGTTATGTATATACGCAGCGGAGCGTTGTTTGGCCATAGCACTCTGCATATAATTTGCATAAAATGCGCGGTAAAGTGCGTCACATTGCTTTTTTCTTACCAAATTTCAAACTGGAATGCGCCATGTTTCGCTCTTGGAATAATTCTTTTTTGAGAAGGATTGTTAGTTCCAGGTAGCTGAGTGGGCAATATGTCTTCGTTTAAGGTGTCCAAGGACTGAGAACTATCTAGATTGAGTGAAGACACAAAGTGATTGCATTGTATGCGGTGTGTCTGTTTAAATTGCGTTAAGGTTACCAGTTTGCGATAAAGAAATGATAGTATCATCAAGGAATGCTTTAGAAGCAGTGCGAAAAAAACTGACCAACAGGGCCGCGGACGACGTGCAAATTAAATCTAAATTTGCAGTCGTTGCTCACTTGGTTTAAGCAACACGTACGAAAGAAAACGGGGGATGTTTTAAAAGTTTTAATAAAAACCATAAGAGGTTTTTGAAGTGTTTCTAAAAAGACACCTAGTAATATTTTTGACAATGGTTATCACGCTGAGTGTTCATGTCTGTACTGTCAACGAATTCCGTATTTAGCTAAAGTAGCTGTGTTTTTGGCTTACTATTTTGATCGGATTAAGTGAAGAGTGTCGCGGTATGTTGTCTTGTTATTTCCTTCAAAGACAATGAAGTTGAGTTGTACATAGGGTCGTAATCACAATGCCCTAGACAAATGTCGGGTGTAGCCTTGTATCGAGAAACCAGATCAAAATTGATGACAATAATTTTGATGACAATAGCAGAACGTTGTGTTTGAATTATTGAGTAATATTACCGATAATATAAGATGTCAGTGATCTAATCTTAATTAATCCTAAATCTGTTTGGGGCTTCTGTTGAAACCAGGAACTCAGGAAAGATCATTTGTCATCTCTTTTATAAAAAACAATACACACTTTTGGAAACAAACTAGAAGTAAACATCCACTTGATTTTGAAGTACTTAGCTTGGAAGAACTGACAAGTACTGGGATGACAGGCAATTATTTTAGTTTCTCATTATATAAAATATAAAAAGAAATCTTTAAATAAACAGCCGGTTTCGCTAATGAGTTTTCATAAATGTTTACGTGAAGCCGACATATAGTTACCATTATTACGGTATTTCTTCATAATCCGGGAAAACTAAAGGATAAGATATTTCAGTCGCCACAAGAGAACTTTGGCAATTGTAACTTCGATGTCAGGTGCTAGCCAGAGTGAATTATTAAAGGCCAACCAGGATTGTATGAAAATATTTAATAAGATTTTAAAGTCATAATCACGGTCAAAACCTTCCCTTAAAAAGCAAAATTATTTTACAGAGTAAAATACGAAACATTAACCAGTTTAAAGTTGGTTACCGACTGAGGCCTTTTGTTAAAATCGTCTGGTGTTACTACCACAACGAAATAATCGAAAGAGGCTACGGGTGGTAAAGAATAAAAATAGATGATTTTTCAGTTATTCATGGCCAAGAGCTGTGCCTTGAGTAAATTACTTGAAGACAAGGAAAGGCTCGGAAGTAAGAAGATCAGAGTTTTGAATTTGTTGGTGGCCGATAGCTTTTCTTTGAGCATTGTACTAAAGGTGTGACCTGTTGAAATGCCAAGAAGCGGGTTATGGAAGAAAAAGCTAAACAACTGATGATACGTCGTTGACATGAGTGTGATGATTTTTAATGAACAGTTAGATGTTTCAAAATACAAATTCCTACTAGCTCATATTTGATGATAATTTGTCACTAGAAAACATAACAATCCATGACACTTCATTATTCAAGAATGGTTTTTACACCGCCACATCACTATATGTGTTATTTCATCGCGACACTGATTAGGACCTTATTGCTTGTCTCTCTGTACGGTTAAATTGTGTATCCGGCATTTTTAAGTCTGATTCACATAAAATCGTTACTAAGTTGCAGACAATTCCAGATTGGGCCAGACGTTTTAACTGATAGACTCAGATTGTCGCAGGATGTCTGAAACGATCGCGAACGGATCGGAGAAGTTGAACATGGTCCAACTTTCCCTCATGACGCAGACTGCGTGCGATATTCTGTGACAACGATTTTATGTGAAGCAGGCTTTAATCATGTTTCAAACGGTAGGAGAGACGTTTAGTGGACAAAATAAAGATAAATTGCGTCATCTTACTCGATAAACTACAGCACTATAATGAAACACATCAAATGAATATGATGAGAAACCGTGATCCTCCAATTCCATTCGTCTCAAACAGATCGATCGACCACACTTTCTTGGGGAACGCAATTGAATATTGTCTAAGCAGCTTTATTTTAGTTGAAAATACATACTTAGAGTGGAATTGACTAAAACAATTAAAAAAATGTTATTTAGCTCTCAATAAGAATATAATCAAAAATGTCCACCGAGCTAGTAAGTTAGGCGGGTTATCAGCAGTGAGGCTCAGTAATTGTAGATTGGACTGTATAGGTCAAATGTAATTGAAAAACTTTTTTATATTAAGAATATCATTTATACATAATTTTAACGATACATTGGTCTTCGTTCCGAGACATTTTTTGTATTTAGGTGGAGAAATTCTCGGAAAACTTTACTGCATATTTTATTCTATTGTTGTTAAAAAAATGTTTTTTTGCGGTTTCAAGAAACTTAAAAATATAACGAACGAGTCTGTAACTTTGAAACTTTGTACAGTTGATATTGTTAAAGTTCTTCGTCTATTTTGTATAAAACGTTTTTCTTCGTATTTCACCACCATGGCGTTGTAACATCATTGAGAAGTATAGTTTTTCAAGTCCACTGTATTGGGTGAAACAGTCTGTAACCTCTTTGTATCTATATTTTCAGCCGTATTTTCAAAATGAGATAAAGTCAAGTTTTTCGCATCAAAAACAAAACTGGTCAAATGAGAAAATACAGTATTTTACAACTCCTCATTTCTCTTAAAATGAGATGACCGCTGACACAAAATAACGCACCCGACGACGTGCTGGTACCATATGGTTGGTACCATATGGTTATATGGCTGGTACTATCAGTGAACTGGTACCTATTGTACAGGTATTGGTAGTTACTTATTATACATGTACACGAAAATTTTAGTTCTATCTTTAAAGTGTCCATCTCACCTCTACGTTTTTTGCATATTCGTATGGTCGATTATTCTGAGTAACTTTGTAATATAACTTCATGGACAAAAACACAATCTTTCCCTTGCTTTTCGCTGTCAAATGTTGTATTGGTCCACATACACGGCAACTACTAATTAGAATCGTGATGTAAAATTACAGGCGGCCTTGTTGTGTGTAAACAAAACTGGGTTTGGCAAGAAGTTACTACTTTTCATTCGGCAAATATCTTAAACTGAAGACATAAAACATTGCTTGTATCAGCTTCCGCAACTATTGACGTCACAACGTTAACTAGTCACCAGTATGACCGTGAACTTTGAAGGGGAAGATCATATGTCTGCTATATCTATGGGAAAGATGACTTTTTCATCTACAAGGATATACTGAAAGTTGTTCAGAAAAGTTGAAACAGTAACCCGGTTTGCATATATTAACCTAATTAGTAGTGGCAAAATATAGTAAAAAATAAATATACCAACATGTCAACAAAACCCAAGATAAGAAAAAAGTACTACACTTATACTAAAATTTACCATACGAGCATCAAAAACACCTTTAATTTATCAGCTAAAATCTGCGCTCAGGTAGCGTTTACCGTTATTTATTTTACTTATTTATTTATTTCTTCATTTATTTATTTTATTTATTTATTTATTCATTTATTCATTTATTTATTTGAAATATTTACTACCATACCAGCTAGTCGACAATCACCAACCACGCCAGTTTGTTGAAAAGACTAGTACTTGCCAGATCCCTCTATAAAGAGAGTTGAGTCATGTATTGTTAACAAATCTTTTGAATTTGGCCGTTTTTGGATCGAAAATGGCGGCGATCTTTTGTTTCGCTATTGTATTCTGCCATTTTCAGCATGAAAACAATATATGTCCTAACTCTCTTGTATAGAGGGCTCTGTTACTTGCGACTCCCCCTTGCATGCGCCACTCAACCACCGTGGCCTCAAGTGACCCTAAACCATAAATCATGTATGAGTTGTTTAGCAGTCATATATGGCAAAAAAGTGGAAATTATACATTTTCGTAATTCCGTTTTTCCAAGCGGGGTTATGGCCTTCCATTAACATTTTGTTATATTGTTCACTATTAAAACTACTTTAAAAATTCGTTTATAAATTTATTTTATTATAATACAACCAACCACATTTTTCATTGTACATGTAAATAGTCGCACTAACTCTTCACAGATCAATTACCAGATTAAACTTATTTTGCAATTCAAATATAAAGCACATTTATGCACGTTGCCAGATGTCCATTTAAAGCTGATGATTTTAATTAAGTTTATTTGGCGTTGTATAAAAGAACTCGACATCTTTTCTTTATTTCGGTTGTTTCATTGATTCATTTTCATAAACAATTTAATAAAGGATTTTTAAAAAGTTGTTTACTTGGTCGTCAGGCGTTCTAGTTCCCAGGAATATCGAATGAATTAAACGAACGCGGTTAATTGGGGGCTGTCAAAATGGCGGCCGAAAAATTGTTTCATCCATCTTCTTCACCAGAAGAGGAGCTCATTGTATCGCCGAGAACCGAGAACTCTGAAAAAAGCGAAAATAGTTTATCAGACGTGGAAGAGAACCACCACATCCCGCGAGAGTTCGATCTTTATGGCACAACTCCGCCATCTTCCCGAGCATCTAAACCATGTAGAGAAAAATCGCGAAGTATAAAGCGACGTA
>JAOBAZ010166542.1:0-10597 GCA_026546875.1 Pteroeides caledonicum | reverse complement strand
TTTCACTATTTTTTCCAGATTCTACATACTTAAGTCTATCGGAATAGCGAAAAAAAAATTTGGGTGAGAGTTGCCCTTTAAATATCTTACAAAATATCACGGCCTACTTTGGGGTGAATCTTTTATTACGCCAAAAGACTCAGGGAGCACAAAACCAACAAAAATAAAGCTCCATGGCGTACAAATATGGCCGCCAGTGGGGTGACGCAAGAGCTCAGTTCAGCCGATCAAGTTAATATAGAGATCAGTGGGTTGTATGTGATCAAGCAAAGGTCTCAGGAATAATACAATATGCTTTTCATGCCATTTGACGATCAAACGAAAGATGGTGTTTATTGTATACTCATCATTGACCGAGAATTTGTACATGTGGTTAGGAAAACGCATTGTTACCAGTCATTTTTTTACAGTTAAGTAGGGTGATACCCACTGACCTGTATATACCGTACTAGTTTATCTGGACTGAGGGCTCTAGCTAAAGTTTAATGCCAAACCACTGATCTGCATATATTAGTTTATCTGGACTGAAGACTCCAACTGATTTAATGTCAAACCCCTGACCTGTATATATTAGTATATTAGTTTATCTGGACTGAAGGCTTCAGTTAAAGTTTAATGTCAATATAAATATATTAGTGTTAAGTGTTGTTCAGTGGAAATTATAGAAATACAGGCCTCACTTCTTACCTGTGCTCACTGAAAACGGAGTTTTCAAGAACAATCTTTTCAAGTAACTCAATCAGTTCGTTAGGTAAGTCTGCTGTCATAAACGCCTTCACAGTGCAAGAAACATCCTCCGGGTCTTGAGTTTCAGATAAAGCGGTTTGGACAACCTTAACGAGATTTCAAAATAAGAAATCATAATCATTTTTGGTCGCATTTCATGCACCCTACCGTACTTAATTACCGCCTCGAGCACATTTCAATACTCATTGTCCTCAATGCACCCCAATTAACCAATCAGATTGCGTGTTTTTATATTAGACAGTTTAAGCTTCGCGTTCAAAGTCAACGTGAAACGGCAAAGCTGAATTTTCTTTTGGGTTCTTCCCATATTTTCATTCTTGTCTGCAGAGAACCATCACATATTGGTGTTCTTAAATATCAAGCCTATTTTCCGTTTTGTCTTATAGTGAAAACTCTTTCTTCTCCTGGAGTTGTCGTTTGACGTATGGACACTTAGCTTAAACTCTATTATATAATATTACTATACCTGGTCAATAAGTTGTCTTCTGTATGGGTTGTCTTCCAAAAGAACATTCGCCCAAAGATCAGGATCTCGTCTACGAACAAGATACCTGGCCTCACTTTTGAATAACGAGTTTTCATTGCAAACCTAAACGGAACATCGCGAAAACTATTAGCAGAAAAAAAACGCAAAATAATCAAATAGTTTCCCATTTTCCTGTTGATAATGTAAAGCTAGTTGTCCCTAAAAGTCGGCACACAAAAAGATACAACTCCCGCATACATAACGTATACGTTTGCTAGTATTGGTTGCTTCGTTATGGTCTGGTCTGGTCTGCGACAAAGAAGGTTAGGCTTACATTAATTAGCTCCATATCACATTGTCCCCTCTCGTACGCGACACACGCGAGATGCGGGTCTCGTTTCTCGCAGTATTTGCCGACAACTTTACTGTCATAGAATGGATTTTCCCTAAAAATAAAATTTGTAACGGTGAACACAGTAAAATCTATAAATATATTGTCTGTTTATTCGTCTATTTCTATCTTCAGCTTATCACAACTGGTCATTACGTCTAAAGGATATGAACGACATTTTTTTTATTTCATAATCATAAGTACCCCTTTATAATCAAAAATCCAAAAATTCAAAAAGAGTTGAACATGTTAAGTTTAGATACGCAAGTTTAGGTCCTCTATTGCCCCTATTGCACCTCGATCCCCTCCCAGTACTTCTTTTAAATAGCTTACCGAAGGAATCGCTCTGGGTTGTTATTGGAGTCGATGTAAATCTTGGCAAGTGCATTATGGGTAGCCGGTTCTTCTGAGCCTTCGTGCACTCTTGCTTCCAACAGCGGAAGCAGCAGTTTTAATCGGTTACGTTTCTCCACTTCTTCTACGAGCTCGTCAGTGGAGAACTGGCCACGAACAACAAGGATCAAATTCTTGATGATATCTTCTGA
Source organism: Pteroeides caledonicum (assembly GCA_026546875.1). Classification (NCBI taxonomy): domain Eukaryota; kingdom Metazoa; phylum Cnidaria; class Anthozoa; order Scleralcyonacea; family Pennatulidae; genus Pteroeides; species Pteroeides caledonicum. Next base: position 8,448 of record JAOBAZ010166542.1, on the reverse strand, counting down.
ACAATCGACGTCCAAGAGACCACCGACTACAACGGGAACTCGAGAAGGATTGACCTGGAATAGGACGGCGAAAGTTATGTCACGTCTCTGTTAATACACTACTGCTTTGAAGTCGCCGACAGTAATACTCCCATGGCGTCCAAAATGCGTACTGGGGCGCGTTCAGGAACGGGTTTCGAACGCGCTTTGAATGCTTTCCTAAATACGTTCTACTACACACTTTTAATTATATTTCAGTGTCATACCCTCGAGTACAATAAGTCAATATCAATATAATGATAAAAGCCAAAGTCAATGTTTTCGGCATGGATCATCGAAGTAAAACACGATATGTTTAAAAAAAACCTTTTTTTAACGTTGATAGAGAACATGTTTTGACCAACGGTGTTTTGTATCAAAACTGTACCATGCCTATATCGTGGTCAAACTCATCACTTGTTAATTATATGGAACTCAAACGATTCATACATCAATCAAATTGGAATAATCAAAACCGAAAGGCATAACTTCAGTTTACGGCTTTACAGTATTACTGACAAAAAGTTATTAATGCTACTCACTTTTTGAATGTAGATTTCAATATATTTCTGAAGGTTGTTGCGATAGAGATACAAAACAAGATCGTGAACGAAGTCAAATCTATCACACACGATGATCAACGGCAACTGATCTGTCAATTTAGCCTCCTACAAAGACATAAATAACTTGGTTTAGTTTGCAGTTTTTTTAAAAAAAAAACCGAAGTCCCAAGCAAAAATGCCAGCCATTTCGTTAACTGAATAAGCCAGTCTTGGCATTTCAACTGAACTGGTTATATATGTACTTAATGTTCGACCGTGTGTCAATACAGAGGTTAGTTTTTTGTATCTTGTATAAATTGATAGCCAGATGTTATTTGTTCTGAAGTTCGGCAGGCCATAGATAGATAGATAGATAGATAAATAGAGAGGGAAATGGATTGGCAACTGCACCTATCTTGCCAAAACCGGAGACAAAGACTACAGAACTTCTTATGGTAACTATACGCATACACTGACTCACGTATGTGCATAATTAGACCACAGCTAGGTTCCGCTTTCGTCAAGATAGCTGAAGTTGCCATTCCATTCCCCTTTCTATCATCTTTGCCAAGGCTTCGAAATCGTGTTTTTTCCCCTGTATTAATAACATACAATGATGAAGATCATCTAGTTACAAATCCAACGTACCTTGAGAAAATTCTTGACGCGCTCGGGGTCGTAGACATTACTCTCACGGCAAATCCGTTCCACTTCCTTAATCTGTCCAGTTTTGCACGCAGCCTGAAACATAGAAAATAGCATATATATTCGGTTACTTTTAACTAGGACTATGGCCTTTTAGTAGAAAACCACTACAGTTCTATATTACTCGCGCTTCGCACGCATCAACCAACTCTTATCCCAACGCTCATCATCAACAGCTTATAGAAATCTCGAGCTTATCATCAAATTGTTAAATATTGTTATATATATGTACCTTCATACATTATGGTTAGTCAAAATGATTAAGGCTCATAACGAACAATATGAAGGCTAAGAAAACAATTACAATTGTTTTCTGTAGAACATAGAATTTTAACTATGGTTTTCTCGTGCTTTATATGGTCTCAGGAGTAATACAATGAGTTTTCATGCCACTTGACAATCAAACGAAAGATGGTGTTTATTGTATATTCATCACAGACCAAGAGAAATTTGGTGCATTTAGTCACTGGCCAAACGAACGTATAACACATGATACCCGCGACCTCTGGAATAGTACACCAGCGTTCTAAGCGACTGAGCTATGGAGGCCGTTGCCGAGAGCTTGGTCACGAATTCGGTAAATACATAGATGGTAATGCCGATTTTTTTGGAGAGGTTTATGTAATATTTTAAGTCCGACTATCAGGACTGGATCAGATTTCAAGTCCGCGCAGTTTGATCCAAATCAAACTGCAAGGACTTGAAATCTAGTCCGGTCCGAATTGGAGGACTTGGAATAACATCAAAAACGAATGATTTCTGGACTGAATTAATTCTGATCCAGTCCTAGGACTGGATCAAAATGTTGATCCAGTTCTAGGACTTTTTACCAGGTATCCAGTACCATCATGTAACTGAAACAGAGCAGTGTGATTAGTTAATTTGCTCATGAATTATTAATGAGTTTTTGTAATATTGTGGCATTTGCGCTTAAGTGATGTAGGCGTACTGATCAAAGTAACGTAAGAATGAATACTGAATGTACTGTATATGCTTTTAGACCCAATGGGACAAGTCGCGAAAAATGCAACTACAGGACCTTCTAGCTGGGAATGGAATCTTTGACCTCTGGTTTACAATTCCAGAGGTTGGGAGTTGAAATCCCACTGGGAAGGCCCTGTACTGTAGTCCAATCTTTTGCAACTCGTCCCGGTTGGCTCTAAAAGCATATACATTTCAGTATTTCTTTTTAACACGTTTGCATGGTCAACAAAAGTCTTGCATTGATTCATAAGATTTATCTACCTGAATATACTTAAAGTGCACTTCGGCATCTTGACTGAAATTCACAATTGAGCCAAGGAAATAGAACAAACCTTTAGAGAAATTATACGGGAAAATGTTAATAGGATATCTCACTAGTGATTTCAAACATAAACCCTTACCAACTTATCATCGCATCACAAAAATGACGAGACGTTTTTCAGTGGTCTATAAAGCAACCCTTGGAGGGAAAGGGGTACGCAAGAGTAGGACGCAAACGTGCGTCCCAAAAGCAGTTAGCGGGGCCTTGTGAAAATCAAATAAGGACACATGTGTGTAACACGCAAAGTACCTTCAAAGCTCTTGAACGATTCGAAAAGTTCTATCAAGGAATTTGTGCTCAGTTGTTCGTGATACTTGGTGGCGACTTGGACACAAATTTGAAGATTTTGACGAATATTGTTGGTGAGCATCGCTTTCAAACATTCCATGGAGTCTTCAACAGAGAGAGTACCAAAATAGTTCACAAGCCACTGTAAAAAGAACAAGTCAAATTAATGGCTGGAGCCTTAGCGACTGAGATGTTGTTTGGAAGGAATTATTTCCCTCTTGCGTTTTATTAGAACAAAAAAACAATTGTAGTACGTCATTTCCAATTCCCCATTCTCCATACACAATATTTGTACAATAATTGTCGGTTTTTTGATTTTGGCAAAACCGAATAACCGGTTTCAAAAAAAACACCGAACCTTTTCGGTAAACCGAAAAACCACCCCAGCCTTCTACAATTATAAAATTGGCGTCACTCGGCAATCCAAAGGTCTTTCAGTTATATAAAGTATATACCGAGTTCACTGGTCAAAGCTCGAAATAAAGATAGCGAGATTCAGATTTGACTTCCACTAGGGCTACCGCTACCTCCCAGAGTTTAATTTCTTATCTGATTGGTTAATCGCATGAAATAAACCTATATGATTGGTTAATGGTCTCCAAATGGTAGCGGTTGCGGTAGTCAAATCTGTATCTCTTACCTGTTATATCAACCCAAGCAACAATGAATACAGTACCTCTGGATTTAAAAGGTGAGTATGGACAATAGCTCTCTTGATGTCAAATATATCAGTGTAGTGTTCCAGAGCCTACAATGAAAACAACCATAAATTTTATGTAGAAAGATAATGTTCGTGATAATAAATATACAAATGTCCTTTGACTGTAACTGGTTAATTTTATACTGCAGCTAACCAACAAAATAGCAGAGCAAAACTCATTGACAGTGCAAACGTTTATAAAAACTTCTTGTGACACAAGGACAATTTTCAGACTGTTAGCATTTTTAAATGTGATAAAACAAAGCAACAAAACCGTGTCGTTTGTGCACGAACGATTCACCGTGAGAAACAAGTTAAAATTACAATATTTTGGAGAGTGTTATCTTGGAGAATGTTAATACATTTACAATGGTAATTGCACTGAGTGGACTGCAATTTGGTCTGAAATCAAACGCGTATATTTTAGTAATAAGTAATGGGATGACTTCTAGTACTCGCGAGATTTTTTAAGACCTCAAAAAGCACTTGTCGTCGGACTCGAGGTATTTGATGTTTATTTTTTAAAAAAAAAACATGTGTATGTTTTATCTAAATTGCACAAAAATGATCCAATTAGTTATAGACCACTTGCACTTACTGACCCATAGCAAGAATTTACGTATAACGAAAGGATTCATTGTTCCAGTTCGTAAATGGCGGTTCATTTCAAGTTGTCCTCCAGATGTCATACATAAGTGCGTTTTAAGGTCAACTGCAAGTGGTCTATACTAAAGCAGTCAACAGTTGCAATAATTACCCTTTGAAGAAGTCCAGCATTCTCACAGAGCTGTGCGATGTGGGGCTTGTCATAATGGGTGAACATTTGATTACCAAGGATGGCGTCGGCAACCTGGTTAATAAATCAATAAGATGGTAAGGTTACAGTAGCACAGTGTAAAAGACATTGGACAATATTGGAAAATGGGGAAAAAGGAAAACAAGAAAAAGATGGGATTGAAGCTAGTGATGAATATGAACAGAAATAAAGCATTAGGAAATAGTTTGACAGGATAAAGAAAAGCATGTACATTTAAAAAATAGTGGTAAAAGTGCACTACAAAAAGGGGGAAGAACGTGAAAGTATAATGTATAATGAATTTGAATAAAATGAATGGAAGAAAATGAGAGAAGTGAATGAATGAAAAATGTTGGGAAAAAAGTGAACAGAACAAAAACGGTAAAAAAAGTTACAGTTCTCTAGAATTTTGTGACTGACCTGAGGTGCTGTTAGAAGATTCATTTCTAAAAGTCTTGTTTGTAAGTGAGCTTCACTTGGCCTGTTGTTCTTCAGAGCATCAAGGAGGAATGACGTACATGCTTGTACTTGGTTTGTTTCCATGAACACATCAACAATCTAAATCCAAAAACATTGAACTGTTGTATGATTGAAATTGACATTTTTTTAAAAAAACATGAATATCATTATTAAACTTTTGTTAGCTAACCCAACCAAAAATGGGGATTTAACTTGCAATATAATGCCGACCACAAACAAAACAATTTACCCTGGCTAATACCAGATGATTTTACATGCTGAGGGGAACCCTCTGCCAGTAATGGGTTAACCAATTTTCATCTGTCAAAAGGCAGGTCATTTTATTAATGGAAAGCCCCTTGTGACAAAGGGTTTACCCACACCGACAATGAAATAATATGAATATGGTATTATATATACAAGTCTGTATATCTTTTACAACCACTAGTACAAGTAGTATACTAGTACTAGTACAACCACTTCACTTCTGTCTCACTTTTTCTGGCTCAAGTCTTGGCTTGAGGGTGGTGGCTCTGTTTGGGCCCTGCTTTATATAATATTGTCATTCTCTTTTTTATATTTTTAAAACTTTGTTTACTTTATTCTGGCTAAACTACTACGGTATTTGCATATTGCAATTTTATGTTTGGTCCTTCCTGGATTAGCGATGCCATTTGTGGAACCTCATTATTTTGTATTTCAAACATATTAATAAATCTAATTTGTTGTTGTTGTTGTTGTCGCCGTCATTGTTGTACTTACCTGACTGAGATCGGCCAAAGGTTCTTCTTCATCAGCCAAAAGCATTGTGGCAAACTGACCACCTTGTTCAGGGTTCACTCTCATCACACTTCGAAGCAAGAAGATGTAGTCAGGAGTGAAGCTAACTTTTTTGGCATACAAGATAATCTTTTGGAACTGGCCAGTTTCAGCAAAACATTGAATAACCTATAAAAACAATAAACAGAATTAAACAAGATTGAAGCACTACATAACCAGTAATTATGTTTATCAAACATAATTACTAAGTTTCAGCAAGTTTCATTAACAAAAAGCAAAGATATAAGTGATTAAAAATAGCAAAATGGATTTATATTTTCTTGCTAGTTCCAGGCATTTTGTTCACGGTCAGATTAGCTAGAAGTTGTAAAGTAATATCAAACAAACCTTATTGGGAACATTTGCTCGAAGGTAAACAGACAATGCCAGCGTGGGGTCAACTTGTTTTACTAAGTCTCCCAATTCTTCACTGCATTCCAGCTGGAGGAAAAACAGGTTATATTTTTAAATTTAATAAACAACAGAGAGGTATAATATATAGTTGTTAAATACCTGATTGTAAAAACATAGCAGTTTCAAAACTTGGTATGATGCTGAGAGACATTTCTATAACATGACCCCAGTTTGTACCCTATCTATTCTGACCAGGACCCTTATTCTGACCTTGATCCTCACACTGATCCTTAACTCTTGATTCCAAGTCTGACCCTAATCCTTACCTTGACCCCAACCTTCACTTTGATTCCAACTCGATCTGACTCCAACTCTGCATGACCTTGATTCCAACTCTCACCTTGACCACAACTCTCACCTTGACCACAACTCTCACCTTGACTCCAACTCTGACTCCATTCATTAACTTGACCCAAAATTTCACCCTGATGCCAATTCTCAAATAAACCTGTAGTGTATTCTCGCTCTGATTTTAATCTTACCCAGTCCCCATTTCCAATTCAGTCCCCATTTCCAATCCAGGCCCCTTATTCTGACCCTGATATAATAAGACTGTTTTTGTTTGAATAAACTGTAAACTTATCATTTAGCAGATTTTTTCTAAAACTCTAGCTACACTGATTTTTACCTTGTCTTCTTTTAACCACTTCTCCAACAGTTGTTTTCGACCTTGCTGAAGCACAGGTTTACACAGCTCAAGTGACTCGTACTTGTTCAACTGTCCTTGATCCAACAAAATACCAAAGTATTGGAGTAATGGTGAGGTTTGTCCTTGTTGTGATGGAACTTGTTGAAACCGTTGAATTGTTTGAGGTGTTCTCAAAATTCCCTGAAACATAAGCGTGCTTACTTTTAGGAAATTGTTCTGCAATTAGTGTATGCTGTTGTTTGGTATGGCACAACATTTTTACCGAAATGTTTATTGTGAAAACAGCCCTTGTTACATGTAGGTCTTGGTGATTATGTAACAACATTTTTAAGTCTTGCAAGTGCGAACTGGTGAATTTAAACATTGACTGGCTAACATGCAGGTCTGTACCCAGCGTATTGCCCTTTACAAAAACAATGCATGTTTTGCTCCTTGTTTTAGTGGAGACGCATAATAAACTTTTTATTAAATCTAACAAGCTTGGTCCACACAGTAAAATATTTTGCTTTCAATCTTTTGATAGAACAGACCTCGCTCTTCAAGTTTGGTCTGCACTCAAAAGACCTCAAGCAAAATATCTTACCGAACAAAGCTTGTGTTCGTTGCAAGTTGTTCTAACAACTTGATATCACCCTGCAGTCATCAACTTGTTAACAACTTGATATCCACAAGTCTGTGGAAACTTGATGAACTAACAGCCTTGATACAACCTGATAACCAGATTGTTAAAACCGCTAGTTTTGTGTGATAATTGTGACTACCGACCTTGGGAGCATTGGCTGCAACTTTTGCTGCCTCAGCATATTGCATATTGTTGAACATGTTGTTAAACTTCCTCACAAACAACTCTTCTGCTCCACCAAGGTTATTTCTCACAGCTATTCTTAATGCAAGATCAGGATTCTGAAGGACATTGGTAATATAGGAAACAATGTTTTCTTCATCCACACTGACTGACAAAACCTAAACATTTGAAAAAATATGTCAAAACACCGTCAGAAAAACCAAGCCAATGCAAGGCAAAAAGTCTCACATTTACCTATTCTGCATTACTAATCAAAATCTGTCCCTGTACAAACATTGACCAATGGCTTTCCATAGCTGTCTTGCCTTCCACCCAACCTTTTTTGGACCTTTTTTTTCATTCCCCAACTCACTTATTACCTTCTCCACGATTTGACTCCATGTCATCCTTTGTCTTCTCTAACCTCACACATTATTTACTTCATAGCTTTTATGACCCATGCAAACATGCCAAACCTCTCCACAGAATAAGCTTACTCAATAGTTTTTAACTTTTTCTTTCTTTCTTTCAAGCAAGACAATAAAAACAAAGTGAGCCATTTACCTGCCCTTTTCGATTAACTCCAATAATACCACTGGTAGGGTCATGGGGAGCAGTAACAAAGATGGTGTCACCACTAATTCGGTTCATGTAGATGCAAGTTCCACTTTCAATGTCATACAAGTGTACATAGCCATATTTGGTAATAAGGAAAATGATGCCATTCTTTTGGCTCACCTAAAACATCCAATAAGGTAAATGCCCATTCCTAAACTGTTTGCAGTAGCATATTTCTTATTAGCATACTCTCCAAGTTTGAATAGGCTAGCACTTTTTAACCAATTTAATTGGTTAGTCAACATTACCATATACCGTACTCAAGACAAAGTTAGGATAGAACTTTTTGCGAGTATTATAATGATGACACACACACACATATATTATATATATATATATTATATACTGTA
>JAOBAZ010166320.1:0-10600 GCA_026546875.1 Pteroeides caledonicum | reverse complement strand
CTAGTTTTGATCAAAATATCTCAAGAACTAAACAGGTATAAAGGAAGTGTAAAAGGATATTATATGTCTTTCAGTGAAGGTAAAAAAAGACGAGAAGAAATTTTGTTGCTCATACCCTTTAAATGTTTTCTGTTGCATATTAAAATATACTGTAGCTCAGCTCGTGCTGTCCTGTCGGGATCTTTCTGTTATTTGACTGCAAAGAGCAGCTCCACATTGTGGCATTTCCAATTATTCTTTTAAAAAATGTCTAATCTCATCCCTTGCCTCCCCCCCTGGGGGCTTAAGGTTTATTGTTCACTAATTCTAAATCAATTCTACCAAAAAGGACAATGTCATTCTAAGCATGCCTTCAAGGAATATTTAGATATTTTCTGAAATATTAATGTGACTTAGCAACGCAAAATATGAGATATGAAAATGCAATTTTATGCACAGCTACACAGTCAATATACAACATGTCTTGTCGTCTACTGAATTGAAACATTCCAGCCATAGCAAATTTTTGAATTAATTTTACTGACTTTATTTACTAGGGAAAAGGTTAAAAATAACTCAAAATTGGCTCAAAAATGTAGTTCCTAGTATCAGAACTGACCTTTTCAACAATGGACATTTCCCCTCGAATAATATTTGCTGAATAATTACTATCCACAGAAGTCGACGTATGCACAAAGACGTCATCTTGTAAATAAACCACCTAAAAAATCAGCAAAAGAACATTGCATTTTAAAAAGTATTTCCCCAAACAAAACTAATAAAAATGATAACATACCTTTTGTCCAGCTGGTTTAGGTTTTGGCTTCTGTTCAACTTCTTCTTTGTTGACGTTTGACGTACTTTCAGCCATTTTTGTTTTCGAGGAATGAGGAACGATGACTTGGAGAATATTAGGGGTATGTAAGATTACACGGGAATGAATTAGGATGAAACAGAGTACAAATGGATAGAAAAATTATGTTGACAGAAGTGAGGGATAAGCATCAGCACAATATGACAATATTAATATTTTTGAGAGTTCACGGAAATGACTGCAATAATTTATTGACAAAACATGACAATAACAATACAAAAAATATATTATTTGGAAATATACGGGATTCTTTGAGATCCTTACCGTGTTTGAGAAGAGATACCCAATTATCCATGATTTTCTCGTGGATCTATAAAGAACCACCGCGGGATGTGCTGACAAAGCATGACGTAAAAATATAATTAGGACAATACCTCATTATCCCACAATATCATACGTTTACTCAAGTGTCCCACCCCTAACCAAACATTCCTTCCTTCCACTGATCGTTTATTACGACGTTCGAAGTTTGTTTGTACGAATTAACAAAGATGTTTCCCACATAATATCAAAGTTGTCGTCGATCACCAATACCTTTTCTCCAATGGCACATCATGAATCGTTTTTACGAGAAAAATTCAAAGCGTTATCCGTATGTTTTCCCGTTCATTGTCTTTTCGTAAATATGAAACCACAGACTGTTGATGAAGGTTCAATTTGTACAGTTCAAAATCTTTGCCTACTCAGTGTTATTATCTTGATGGTTTTAGTATCCAAATGCTGCAAAAGCTGTCAACGACGCAAAAAGTGCTTTGGAACAATATAAAACTTTAAAACCAGTCCAGAAATTATTCAGTAAGTTTTATAACAAACATTGCAAACATTTCTTAGTTACTTGTCGATAAATTGTCATGATTGTTCTTCGTATTAGATTACCCAGATGGTAAGAAGCAACAGCTAGTATGTTTAGAAGGAACTGTGCCAGTAAATTATCGTGGTAAGTTGACATCTGATGTGTATTACGATTTATTAATGACTTTTTCTTAAAATAAAACTATCCAGCTATTGACTTAGAACAATGTACTGTACATTATCACAGCAATTGACTGCAGTTCTTAGCCTACTTTTAATAATAACCATTAATATATAATGATTTATTTAACATTCTTTAGCCAGGAGGGTTCTACCAAATGCCAACAGCCAGACCCTCATGTATGAAGTATGTCTTGTCGACCGTTGTTATATAATGATGGGCACAAAAGCCTGATATACAATATACCCCTTCATACCTTCTTGATGCTAAAATACATTGTCCTTATCTCATAAATAGTCTATATATATGCCATACACCTGTGTCGCAGACAAGTACATATCTATATTATTTTGTATAATGACTATGTTAGCTCATGAAGTATACACCTAACTTGTACCAGCTAGGTCATATTCCATATACCCACATAGTAAAGCAAGAAAATAATCAAGCTTGAGATGTATGTATATTTTTAAGAAAGTACGATAATTATAAATAATTATACATAATAATTTGGATATAATTTATTCAATTAACAACAAAGATAAATATTTAATATATTATTTTTTAAGGTAATATATACAATATTCCAATATGTATCTGGCTTCAAGATCGACATCCTTATATTCCTCCAATATGTTATGTTGTACCAACTAATGAAATGGAAATTAAAACTGGCCGACATGTTGATTACTATGGCAGGGTATATCTGCCTTTTCTAACAGACTGGAAACATGTGAGTCAACTTTTAGGTTTTGGCCTTTTGGCATTTGCCCTGAGCAAGTGAAATTGTGTACCATTACCTAGATTAAAATTTGGCTATTTCTGGCTGGCATCATGATGTATTACTTAACAACACATGCAACTTGACCGAACTATTCACATTTCCTTTCGTTTATTTCCAGTAAATGAGATGAACCTTTCCCTATAGGTGCACATTCTCATTGAACAATAATTATGACAAGTTCAATCAAAATGCTTAATCTCTACAATTTTCCCTTATTTCATGTAATTTTGTTAAGGATTGAATTTCAAGATGAAATTGAATATGTTACGTGTCAAAGATCTGTAGCAAAATCTGATGACAAATTGGTCATCTCATTCTAACACATATCCATACAGAACAATTATTATATTATCAACCTTATAATATTCTTTTAATCAGCTTAATGCCAGACAATTTTCTTGTTGAGAATGCAGTCTTGGATAGTAATAGTAAACAAAATAATAAACATTTTATATTAGCAGTACCAATATTGTTACATATAAGGTTATAGCTTAGAACTATATTCTAGAACTAGTTGAAAACATACAATATGTGAACTTAAATTTTTAAATTTCAGCCTCAATCAGATCTCTATGGACTTATTCAAGTTCTTTGTCTCATCTTTGCTGAACAACCTCCAGTATTTGCTCGCGTAAAACCTAATCCACCATCACCAGCAGTCCAATCACCGCATCAATCACAACATCCAGGCTATCCACAATACCCACCTACATCCACCCAGAATCCACCATATCCTTCTGGGCACACTGCCATGCCAATGCCAGGTGGAATATCACAAGGTTTGTCATAAAATATCCTGTTTTTTTAAAATGTGTTGTTGGCACAAGAGGCTCTTCTCAAACCACACCCTCTTAACCACAAACATTTTCCATATATAGAACCTTATTTCATAATTACATCGCACATTTATTTCAAAATGAACTTTTCACTTTGGAATACTAAAATCATCTCAATAATTCTAATTATCATGTATATGAATTTACAAATTGCCATAAAGTGGACCAGATTTCATTCCAGAATGAAACTCCTTCTAGTGTCATGTAGACCTCAGTAGGTTTCAATGTAAGCTGTACAATTATCATAAGCATAAGCAATTAGCTTGGCTACAAAACTGTAACCCTAAATGTTGGTATTGAATGGTATCTATTTGTAGCCATTCCTTTTTATCGACCTTATAAGTAACATGCTGGAAGCATTTCAAATTAGCAATGCACATTACTTAAATTTTTAGCCAAAGTGAAAATGTATTAACATCACCTTCATGATTTTTATTAGGACCCAATCCTACTCAATATCCTGGTATGCCTCAACCAGCTACTTCAGGTAACCAACCTCAACCAGGTGCCAGACAACCAGCACCAGCAAGACCAAAACCACCATCTCGACCACCTCCACCATCATCGTACCCACCACCTTCTGGTGGTTTTCCAATGCCCGGTATGACCAATCAACCACCTTACCCAGTAAGTACTACTGGTATTTCCACACCTACCATCCCTGCTGGTGGTGGATTAACAAGAAATGTTCAAGGAAGCTTTGTTATACCAGATGATATGATGAAAAGCTCATTAAAATCTGCTGTGGAAGAAAAAATTAGAAGATGCATCAATGAAAAATTTGCACAGTCTCAGGTACATGTTTACTGGTAATACAGAATTTTTTCACACCAAGTTATTGAAATACATGGGAATTTTTAGGTTTAGGCTAATAAAAAAGAAACATGTAAATTTTTATAATTTGTATTGTGTAACCACACAAATTTCAAAGCAAAATACTGTGAAGTTTTCACCTTTTGATGATTTAAGTTACTATCATTCTTTTAGGCTGAGATGGCATCCTTAAAAAAAACTGAAAGTGATTTGAAGGAAGGAAGAAATAAGTTGGAAAATATGATTAAACAAATTGAAACAGAAGAGGTTTGCTCATTATGCAATGTAATAATCCTAATCAGGGGTGTTGGTGATTTTCCTTTGTAACCCAGATCCAATTCCTGCACTGAGCAGTTATCTGATTAAAATATCACCTCAGTCATGTGGGAAGAGTGCTTCCAGTTTCACTTTGTTAAATGTCACAGGTTTTATCTACTCCAGTTTCCTGAGGTAAGATTGGAATGACGAGAAAGAGCTATGTGGGTTGATATCCACAGGGTTCAATTCCCAGTCAAAAGGCCCTGTAGTTGCATTTTTCATAACTGGTCTAGGTTGTGTCTAAAGGTATTCAGTACTCATACCTTATTCATCAGTACTTCTACACAACTTGAGTGCAGATGCCACAATACTAAGCTATATTTAAAAACAGTTAGTTCAATTCAGCTTTCCTAAAATGAAGTCACCTGCAGCAAAATATTTTTAATTTTCCTTTAGAAAGAGGTTTCAAATGACATTGTAACACTGACCCAAAAGAATCAAGAGATTGAAGAGCTTGTGAAAAGTCTTGAAAACCAGTCTGATAAATTAAATATTGATGAAGCTGTGGTACCTACAACTCCACTATATAATCAGTATGTTATTATTATAATTATAATTATATTATGAATATCCCATGTATGTTTTTGTAAGTTCCAGTCATATGATTTTTACGGTAAGACTGAAATTCATGTTTCATAATAGTATTTACAAAAGTGCCACTACAACATACTGGTACCAGTACCCAAGTTGTTAACATAGTAAATCCAGAGAACCCAACAAAATATTTGAATGACAAGACAGATCAGCTTTGAAATTTTCAGAACTTGGAAGATTCCCATGCAGTCAGCCATCTAAATATTAATGTATACAAGTGGCAATGACTTCTGCCACCCATGGTCATAATAATATCAGCTCTTTTAGTCTTATGTAGGATTTTATCAACTAATCTACACAATTTTATCATTCTTACTCTGATAGCGTAAAATAATTAAAATGTTGATTTGCAATGACATAATACTGATGCCCATATAGTATACAATTTGTTCTAGTTAAGTTGTCATATAATTTTGCAGTCAGGCAACTATACATTTCTGACATTCTTATTTCTAGGATCCTAGAACTTTATGCTGAAGAAAATGCTTTGGATGATACAATGTACTATCTTAGTGAAGCACTACGGAAAGAAAAAATTGAGTTGGATGTCTTTTTAAAGGTAATTAATTACTTAACAGACTATTTCAATGAACATTTAACAAGTGATATATGAGTGTTTACACTACAGAAAATTTTTAAATGTTGTAATAAAAGTTTAAAAGGTGCTGAATTAACCCTTTATAGCCCATTGGCCAACTTCAGTATTTTACTCTGTCGAACGCCAGACGATTTTACCTGTCAATGTGGAAAGTCCAGGCTATAAAGGGTTAAGGCTGTATGAAGTACAAAATGAAATTAATTAATTGTTCTTCTATATGTTTACCAGCACTAACTGCTTTTGATTGATAAATTGTTAACCCTTCAGTCAAAGAAGCACACAATATATTAAACTAACCCTTTTCTGGTTTGGGTCAACAGACCTCTAGGACTTTATTATTTTACATGATAATATCTCAGTTTTATTTGTCAAGGAGTATAATGCCAGTTTTTTTTCTTGTTACAGCATGTGCGGTCCTTATCAAGAAGACAATTTACATGCCGAGCTCTGCTACAGAAAGCAAGAAAAACAGCTGGTCTAAGTGAATTGTAACTAACTTGAACTATTATACAGACTTTGACTTATTGGTTTTTGCACATTTGTATTTTCTACCATATATTAAAACATTTATTTAATTAAAATATATAATGTTAAAAATTACCTAAAACAATTTCTGCTCAAGATTTATGAAGTACCGGTAACCAAATTCGCTTTCACAAGCTTAAAGTGGCATATGGGTTACTTTTTCCTCCGATACCATGTGCTCAAACCTTAGTACTATAATTTGGCAGAAAAACATTTTACTGTATAGCACTTTTAAAGTTCTGAAAACAGGATAATAAATTTAAAATTTTAGTTTGGCTTCAGTATAAATTATTACTGGTTATAAATTGCAACATAGAATGATAGTAAATATTAACTGGTAACACTGATATTTTAAAATCACTAGTTAGTATTAACCTATTAGTAATTTCTATAGACCGGGTACAGTACCATTGTAATACCTACAGTACATATATATATATATATATATTGACAACTGACATACCATACTATGCTGTAGTTTAGTATAAAAATATATTACTGTAGATTGTTTTGAATAAGATTATTAAATTGTTGAAAAATTATCTCAAATGCATTTATATTAATAATTTTATATGTACCTAACTGTATTATGTTCTCCAAATTGAAATACTTCTGTTTCCAAAGATATTACAAAGTTTAATCCTTTCTTGCATTTATCACACAATTCCTGTGTATGGTAACTGCAATACTGTAAAATTATGCTATTTGACTCTTATCATCTAACATGGGTTAATGCCAGATGATTTTCTAAGTTTTGTTTAAGGTAGAGCTACAGTTGCTAAAGGGTTAAAGTTGAAATTATGGTACCATATATATGGAAAAATGTTGACAACTGCTGAACAGTTTTCCTTAGAGATTTCAGTGGGATACTGGTAACTATTTTAGTTTGACTGGGATGTTGTTGTAAACAAATTTATGTCAACATATGCCTGTTTAATTTGTAAAAATTGTTTCTTTGTCCATAATGAAAAAAAATAAAATCTTCAAACATGATTTAGACCTCTTGGATGAACAGCGGGTACTGCTTACTGTTCAGTCGGAAATTTCTTGCCAAACCTGACTGCAGTCCATGCTATTCTGAACTCTTGCAAACCAATAAAATGCATGGTATTTTGGTGGGTACAGTGCTCAGAAACACTAGTGGTAAAACTGTTTGAACATACTGTTAATGATTCATTGGTTCACTTTGATTAGGACTGTCTAGGCTATGAGAACGAGCACGGATTTCCTCTAGTTTTCTACAAACCCACATTGAAACAATTTCAATATTGTCATCATTGTTGAATGTAATAAAAGGATGCTCCTACACAGAAAAAAAGAAGTAAAAAAATTTGAACATCTGAAGTTTTAAAGTACCGGTATGACAAAAATGTTAAAGTTGTTACATTTCTAACAAGTACAGAAGTTTAAGACTGAAACTCTTGTATGTTAATTTTTTTATACAATTAATAAAATCAAATGCCTTGAATAAAAGGAACATGGGAACTGTGAGGTGTAATAGAAAGTACATAATTATTAAATTAAATCACTCTATTAGTGTTTAACCAAGAGCAGTTAATGTAGAATGCATCTTACCAGTAATTCAGATGGTGTTGGTCGTGATTTGATAGATTTCTGCATGCTGAAAATATTGAATAAGTAATATTTGTTAAGCGAGTAATGTGTAATAATTTAATAAGTGATATTTTGGGTGTTGGGGAAACTTTGTGACAGTTATTTTATGCCACTGTCTAGAAAAAGTTCTATTACAATATTAGAAATGGAAGTTGATGAGTATACTGTGTGTATATGTGTCAAGTCAATCCATTTTTGTCAAACCATTGTATCTAGTTGGGAACCAGAGGAAACATGTACAGCACAGAAATTACAAATTTTGTGTAGTACCGTACAGCTTTTATAACTACAGAAGATAAAATACTTACCAGTTACTTACAAATGCTACAAAAACTGGTGAAAAATTTTCGACTGGTAAACTTGGTGGACTCTACAAAAACAAACTTAAACTGTTTACTAAGGTGAACAGTCTGAGGTTTCTTACATGTTAAACATTTCAAAGAGAAAACAACGGGACTGATAGAGTACAACTAAATCTCATTTTCCATTTGTACACTGTTTGTTGTACACAAGTAGTGTCATGTGCAAGGAGTAATTTCAAGTGGGGCAGAATCATAATCATTAATGACAACCGGGCAGAATACTGTAAACATACCAAGGAATATGGCTGTAAAATATTTATTTTGTTATATATATATTTTTATACACACCTCATTGACAATGCACTGCATCAGTTCAATTGGCTGAAATGAAGACAAAATATTGGATATTCTATGAGGCACAAAATCTCACATACCGGTTAACTAAGCAGACATCGACTCCGAGGAAAATGAAAACTGGTCTATTAACGCACAACTAGTGTAATTAATACAAACAAATGGAATCTATTGAAAACTATGTTAATTAAGCAAATTGTTCATTTTATATTATGTAATAATTAAGCACATTACCGAAAATATTTTTGCTTCTGAACTTTCCTATATCAAAAAGAAATAAAGCTCAGATATTTTTAACATAATATACGAAAAGTATAATAATAAGATTCAGTATGTAGCTGTTTTGAAATAAATTACCATTATACAATATACTGTATGTACATATATAATATATATATCATGTCTTTGATGGCTGAGGAAATCCATTATATGAAAAGTATAATAAACAATCTACATCATTATATAATAACAATACATAACTACCTTACAATATGGAAATCTTCCTAAAGCCATTTCTAAAACAGAAATACCAAGACTCCATACCTCAGAACGAATACTATACTCTCCCCCTAAGACTCGCTCAGGCTTAAAAAAATATGGTAGGATATGGTTAGCAGTTACATAATATATGATTAATATATAACTTTTGCTATAAGTAAGGGAATTATGTAATATTACAACAAAGCTTTTATTTTTTATACTACCTAGTAAATTAAGCAACTAGCAACACTTACTGCCATGTATGCATTTGTTCCTACATATGTTGTGGCAATTGAATTTACAAGCTGGAAAAATAAGAACACATGATTTGATTTACATGGAAAAGCCCTTAATATGATAGTTTTTCTTTAACTTTACATTTTATATTCTTAATGCAGATCATTTACCCGAGTGCTTACACCAAAATCACATAATTTGATCTGGCCTCTTGTATTGACTAAAATATTAGAAGGTTTAACATCTAAAATTAAATAAAAAAAAAAGTGAAAGGACTAAGAGAGTCACATTGTACATGACTATTGTACATGGTTACATGTACAATTATTACCCTAATATAGTACAGGTAATCACATTGAGAAATGAAATATTAGTGGTAATCAAACATTTTACAAACCTCTGTGCATGATTTTTAATTGCCATAAGTAAATAAGGCCTTTGACAACCTAATAACAAATGGACAATTATTATTTGATTTCAGTTTTTAATGGCTAGGCCAATGGCAGCATAAAGTAATTTTCCACTGTTCAGTGACTTGCTTGATTGCATCAAGAGGTTGCACTATACTGACTGTACTTTTATTTGCTACTTTTAGGCAAAAGGTAAGAAAGTATGACAATATGAGTTTGCACATTTGCCAAAACCTCTTTTAGAAAATACACTGACGCATTCCAACCACTTCAATGTACTGACTGATTTCATATCAAAAACCTTTCTTGCCATACATGTACTTAATTACTGTATTAGCTACAAGCTGTGCACTGTACATACAAAAAGCAATACAAATTGAAGAAGTTGTATGGCTATGTAAAAATAAAGAGCCCAGGTACTTACTGCTACAGCTATTCTTCCTAAAACTGGCTCAGGAATAGCACCATATATTTCCAGAGAACCACCTAAAAATATTTTGACTTCCTAAATTATGTAAGTTTACATACATGTACAAAGTAAGACAACTGGTATATAATTTTGATTTTTTGTGTTAAACTTGTTTCAAAAATGCTGTTTCTACATGGGGAGGACTTACTAGAGGCAGAAAAATATGGTATATACATGTACTTAAACAGATCTCAATTTGGTGTGTACAATTGAATTATATGAAGCATGCAATACTCCCTAACTCAACAGCATACACAGTCTATTACAAAATAAGATATCTGACTAGGACACGATGCTTCTCTGTCAACCAAAAACATTTTAATTTAGGTATATAATGTACTTATGCATTACCATCCATATATTCTGTACATCTTTGAATTCTTAGAAAGCAGACTTTCCCTCAGGAAATTTTTATGTTGTTTTGGTAATGTTATCAAGTA
>JAOBAZ010166209.1:0-10601 GCA_026546875.1 Pteroeides caledonicum | reverse complement strand
GATCTAAGACCTTCTTATAAACAAAGGTTTTTAACTAGTTCCCACTTTTAATTATATGACAAATAAAATGTTTACGAGGTTGCAAGGTGGATGGTTTTTTAAAGATAAGATTGTAATGATACATTAACATATTTTTTTCATAATATAAGTTATTATTGTACAATATAATTTATTGTAGAATTTATAAATTACATTACAAGTTATTATATACTATATTTGACACATAATGTCTTTTATTTATCTAGTCTTTTGTTAAGATTTGTTGAAGACACATTTGACCCAGATTTAGGAGCTACAATAGGTACAGTAAAATTATTTGTGTGGAGGGCTGAAAGCTTTTCTGTTCTGCACCAATCTCATTCAGGGAAGACAACTGGGAACGAGATTGGTTCTGCACATCCATTCTGCTTGTAACAACCGGACAAGAACATATAAAATTACCCAAAATTTTCCATCTTATAGGGATTTTTCCTGAATTGAAACTCTGCTTCATATGTACATATTTAAGAGTATGGCAAACTAGAACAGTGCTAGATATCCAGTTAGTATAACATATGTCACAAATTTAGAAGTTCAAAATGTAAGCAGAGTTTGTTGATATTACAGATATTACTTTACCTTTAATTGTTTATGAAATGGTATTTAAATGTTAAGGGAAAGAACACATTGTAACATCTTCAAACAAGCCACAAGCTGCACATGCTACAGTGTAAATAAATTATAAATTTACATGTCTTGCTAAATGCATTTATGAAAGTTATGCTAATGCACAACTATGCTATTTATCTGAGTGAAATTGAGTGAAATTAGAACAGCAAAAAATAAATATGTTATTTGCCATTTAGGTTGGTCCATACTAGAAAAATACTATTTTGAGGTGTCAAAGAAAAATATTTTTCCAGTACGGACCTCCCAGCCAATAAATAACTTGCATGTATATAAATTTTTGTATACTATGCCAGCCAGTAAACTTTTAATTTAGATATGTTTTAATATGACATTTAAATATTTGTAAAACTGGTTAGTATATTACCGGGGTAAGATAATTGTTTTTTTTTAAGGTGTTGATTTCAAGGTCAAAAATGTCACAATAGATGACAATAAAGTCAAGCTAGCAATATGGGTATGTTATGAACTTGGGCGAATAGCTGTTCCTTACTACTAGTTAGCCCCATGAGAACTCGGTTGCATGCAGGCATGTGCCACCATATTGTAAATTATATAGATGGGTAAATTATATATAATGGGTTTTGAATTAACTGAAGTATTAACACTACCAGCTTATACAAGTTGGGGAAATAATGTTAGCCATTGACTTATTGATGGGTTTTCGCAGACTGCCATTGTATACTGTGTTTGTTCATATATTTATAACTATTTGGCCTTGTATTTTGATAATAATGTCAATAATATGACTTTTGTTAGGTCATATTGTTTATTTTGGCCATTATAGTAAAACTTTCACCCTCACTGTGCTCACCATCATTAAATTAATATGTTAAAGGTCAAATGCAGCCAAAAAGTGTTTTTGTCTCAACTTGAAAAATTAGATAAGATTTTTTGATTGCATTTGACCTTTACTGTGAAAAGGATAAGTATATACCATATTGACTCTTTGCTGGTGGATTCTCCTGGGCAAGTCAAAATGTCTGGTGTTAGCCTGAAAAAGTTGTTGTTTGCAGCCGGCATCACAGTGCATGGGTTAAACAGATCTCAGAGCACTTAATTGCGTATTAACCTATAATCAACAAGGAACAAGGGGTTTCCCCCTGAGTGAGTAAAATTGTCTGGTATTAGCCAGTTAATTTGAATAAGTGGCCATTAGCAGCCAGCACTCAGGGGTTAAACTATTTTAAAGGTACTTAATTGTTTGCCAAGTGTGATCTACAGTTGATGCAATAACAGTAAGTTATACGTTTGTTGTCTTCTAAACATACCAGCTTATTACAGTATTTGAATATTTATAACTAGTGCCTACTTCAGCTTTTATTTTTAAATAAGAGAGCTGCTTTTTAGAAATTAGCTTTTCCTTATGTATTTATCTACATGTCATCAGTAATTTATTCTCTTGTTAATCAGGATACTGCAGGTCAAGAGAGATTTCGAACTCTTACACCAAGCTATTACCGTGGTGCCCAAGGCTGTATTTTAGGTTTGTAACATAAAATTTGTTCTATTTTTTTTCCAAAAATGTCAACAAGTACTTTTACACATAACTTCTTCTTATGCAGGATTCTATTTACAGTATGACAAATGCGTCAGCTCCATTTTTCATGCTCACATGCCTGAAAGTTCAAATCTCACACCTCAGTATAGTTAGTTGTATTGTACCCATTATACCCAAATTTAAATATTGCTGCAATCTGACTGATGCACCCCTAGGAGAAATTGCACCCTCCCTGCCAGGTAAGCATTGATTGGCAGGGGAACAACTTTGCAACAACTTGCACATCATCATGATAACACTAGTTTTATAAATTTTTCTCAGAACCAATATCAGTCAATAAACTAGCTGCAAACACATTTTAATATTGACATCACATTGTTACGACTTGAATGTCACTGACGAGGTGTACTCTCCATAATTTGGCTGAAACTGGATTTGTGTAAAACCAGTGTTGTCATTTTGATGTCATTTTGTTGCAATTTGCATTTTGTTGTCGGTCACTGGAGACTTTTTCATCTCATAGTACTTTACAGCATATTTTTCAAAAATAAATAACAACATGATGAACTCCACATAAGTATGTCTGCAATAAAAATTGTGGGATATAATAATAGACTCAACTAGCGCATGCGCAGCGTGTCAAACCTCAGCGCAAGATAAACCGCACAATAAATTAAGTGCTAAGGCGTGTCATTGTTTGTGCCAAAACGTACACGCGCGATCGCACGCGTGGTATGTTAAGCCTGATTAAAACTTCAAAATTTGCAAATAATTCACCGAGAGCCTGATGCTGTTACAATTTAATAATAATAGCAATATCATAACGACAAACACGGTCTCCATATTATGTAATGTATATCAATTACCACAGTAAAAAACCCATACCGTACTCGCAATTCCTTCGTCTCCGCCGCTTATGCAGCGAAGATGAAGATTTCGAGTTCAAGGCCACTGAAATGAAATATTTTTTGCCAATCGCGGTTATCCCGCCGAACTTCTAGACCATGTAGTTAACAAAACTTTTACCGGTAATATCTCCCGCTCAGACACACTTAAACCAACTCAGGAAACTTTTTAGCGACCAAACTCCGCTAGTCATGATGTTTCATCCCTTCAATTCAACGTAAAACGCATACAGGTAATAAAACAAAACTTTTAAATCTTGCGAAACGAGCCCGAAAGTTAAACGTCATCCATTTTCAGTAAAACCCCACTTGGCTATTTCATGGTTTGAAAAAACATTCATCACGATGTAACACTTGTGCGTTTTTCAATCCTGCACTTCAGTACTACCCACATATCCCCCCTTGTTGCCCGCCATTTCAATAGTACAGGTCACTCAATCACAGACATGAAAGTCTGTGCCATTTCTCCTATTTCTGGCGGCAACGATAATCGTAAACGACAAGAAAAGCGTTTCATTTTTAAACTAGGTACTACCCAACCAACGGTCTAAACAAACGTTTTTCATTTGTTTAGTTTGTTATTGCTTTTTATTTATTTATTTATTTATCCCTCTTTTATTTTTCATTATATTAATTTATCTTTGTTATTTTTATTTTATATTTTGCTTTTATTTATCATTGTTTGTGTCCTTTTATGTTATTCCTTTTGTTTCTTTCACCTATTATGATTTTGCCGCTCGCACATTCCTCTACTTGTGTGGGCGAACCCGTTGTAGACCGATGGTAAAAAAAAGCAAATGACTTGTGACAGTCAACCTCAGTCCTCCACCCAGCTTACACACGATTGGCTATAGTTAGACATGCCCCTCAGACCAGGATAAAAGCAACAACATTTCCCTTTCGACTCTCAGTTCGCTCAGAGGAAAGGCCTTCGCTCGAAACGTCAGCAAAACTTTCTGCAAAACGTCAGCAAAACAGTTTGCCACCTTTTCGCTGTTTGATAATGTATTAGTTCCTCTTAATAATTATCAATTAGGTTATGTGCTCGAGGTTGAATAATTATCAATTAGGTTATGTGCTCGAACTCGTTGTCTAATTTAACAATTAGACAACGAGTTCGAGTTCTGTATGAGTAGACGAGTTGTCTAATTTTTCTTATGAAAACTGAGGAAAATGTTGCTTTTTTGACCCCAATTGGCTCTGGTTTGTTGACATTTTCTTCAACCGTTGTCTATCACCGAATAGACAACGAGAGTAGCCAATCAAAACGCAGGATTTGTAATAGACAATGCCTGAATGTATACTAAAAGCTGGTAGTAGATGACCGCGAAACGCGAATCAACTTGAAATCGAAAGCGAATAATATAATCGTTTTAGTAGAAAGGCAAAGCTTGAAAATAATATTACACAAGATTTTGTAAGAATTTATACTAATATTTTTAAAAGAAAACGTGCTAGACAACGCGGTTTGTCGCTACTCGCTATTTAACGACAAATAGATATCAAGTAGCGTAGCCAACCACATTTTAAACGATAATTTTAAAGTTAATTTTAAAGTTAATTTTAAAGCAGAAAAGGGTGTCATTTGATGCGGCATGTAAAGTATGTGGCTGTGTGCACATGAATGAGTATGTACATGTGTATACATGTTTTTCTTTGTATGAGCATGTATGTAAATGTATGTGTAGATACATGTATTTACATTTACTACATATGTGAATGTATATGTACAATTTATGTACATGTAGGTATTAAAACCTTAATACCTTCATTCAGGTATACATACAAAAATCAACAATTAAAACCGTATACATGTATTTCTTTGTATGAGCATGTATGTAAATGTATGTGCAGATACGTACATATGTGAATGTATATGTACAATTTATGTATGTATGTATTGAAACCTAAATACCTGCATACACATACAAAAATCAACAATTAAAACCGTATATTGTTTTTATGTGCAGTATATAATTGTTTACCTAATTCTTTCGGAAGCCCAGGGCTTTTCCTGTTTGGTGTATATCGCATTAGACACAAATTGCTTTAAAGAAAGTTCAGTTCAAAATGATAATTTCGTATCAAAATCAATACAGAAAATGAAAAGGGAAGAACATTTTACTACATGACTGCAACATAAATTTATATTTATATTTCCAATATAGTTTATGACACAAGCAGCAGAGATTCGTTTAATAAACTGGAAGAATGGTTGAACGAAGTTGAAGTATACTCAACAAAACGAGATATAATTAAAATGTTAGTTGGAAACAAAATTGATAAGGTGTGTCTGAGACTTCTCTAACTGTAAATGCAGTGGTATAAAAATGCAGTGATATATACTATATTGTTATGTACACTGTACATAAAGTATTTATGTCAATAATTATATAATTATGGTATTTATGCCTGTCTGTTCTGTTGTACTTCTTACATTATTTTTTGTAGGAAAATCGCGAGGTAGATAGACAAGAAGGTCTTCAGTTTGCCAGAAGAAATAAAATGTTGTTCATAGAGTGTAGTGCTAAAACTAAGGACGGAGTTCAATATGCTTTTGAAGAACTTGTTGAAAAGGTAATTTTCTTCGTCAAAATATCTGATGATTGAACGCATTTTATTGAACCTCTGTTTTACATAGTTTTTTTTAATACACGTTATTCTTTTTAAATTCAAAGGAGTTTATTTTTCATGAACTGTTCACTGCCCAGTGTATGTCGCTATTATTCTGTTTCGTCCAGACCACAGCCCAGACCATAATACAATGAACTTTCTTAGGTTTAGCGTTCCGTATAGTACCAGTAAAAAAAAGAAAAAAGTTAACGCATTTGGGATACTCAAACCTTTGGCAATGATAGCGAAATATCATTGTGGAATTGTGTCTTAGATTATAATGAAACATATTCAATAAGTTTACAAGTTACGTAGCAAGCAAATCATGGCGGATTGACCACATCTCAAAAGCAAAATATCCTACAGTTTTCCAAGTTATGTCTTTTCTGATCTCGAGTGCTTTCACACAATATGCACATATTTTGTGAAAGTTTTTAGTTTACAAAAGAAACCTTTCCACCTTACCTCAAAGAAAATTTCAATGAAAGAAAATTTCATGCACAGTTAATGCTTTATGATTCCATTTCTGTTTAAGTACACAGGAGTTAGAGAAGTGGTTTCATTTTATAATGTTCGCCATTAATCTGCGCGTATCATACGTGCAGATTAGTAACGGACATTATAATTAAAGAACTGTCACTTTCATTTGGTTTGTATTCCAAGTGCCCCTCGGCTTACAAAATTACAAAAACTGGACAATACAAGTAACTATTTTTCAATTTAGATAATCCAAACTCCTGGGTTATGGGAGAAAGACGTTCAAACGACTGGAGGAGTAAATCTTTCTTCGGCGGGAAACCAAGTGGTTCAAGGTTGCGGTGGCTACTGTTCACTGACATGAATTAAACATTTTAAAAGACTTGTAATAATCCATCATGTCCGTTGCTATTATTCGGTCACAATTTGTCAGTGTATTATAATATGCATGCGGGGTATATACAGATAATAATTAAGATTAAATTATTTTATATAGTTTTCGCTAGTTAATACCCTGTAATATATAGCCGCAGTCATGGCCATAGAAATATAATTAGGTATATATATTGAATGTGTACAGCATTTAGTTAATAAATTATAAACGTGTACATTTTAACCAACAGATTAACGATTTTTCGGAGCTGGTCATGTTTACAAGAATGTCAGCGGTAGACCTACCCAGTGAGTTCAATACTTACTTTATATAGCTGGAGGGAGATCTGTGGCAGTGTTTCCACAAAAAATTTGTATAACTCTATTGCTGTTGGAGAGGGTGTCGTCAAGTAAAACAAACAAAGAACTTGTCCAAAAAAGGACAATAATATTTTACCCCTCCCCTCCTAGGGGCAAGCTCATGGAAGGAAATTCCCTTCCATAGTAGAAACCGTGATCTTTGGATTGCCGAGTGACGCTAATTTTATAATTGTAGTACGTCATTGCCAGTCCCTTTGCTCAGTCTCGCAAACTGTTCAAAAGACCGAGAAAAGCGACTGGAAATGACGTACTACAATTATAAAATAAGCGAGTTTGGAATTCCGATTTCGCATCCAAATGACGCATCGGGATAAAAATTTCCATTTCAGTAGAATGTATTGAAATGGAAATTATTATCCCGACGCAGAAAACCTCCGTCATTTGGATGCGCAATCGCAGTTCCGAACTCGCTTATTGGCGTTAGTTTCCGGTAGTCCGCGAGATCTTCCCCCAGTTATATAAATCGAGCTCACTGGGCCTACCTAACTACAGCACGTGACCACAGTGACGTATTACAGGTTTTCATTCTGTTTGTAGTGCACAGTACGCCTTTTCTTATACATTTACTGTAATATGGTTTACTGAGTAGAAATTATTTGTTTGAAAATTATGTGGTGTTTATTGTTCATTGATCTATTTTTTTCAACCTATGGTTTAACTGGTTCACGTAAAATCAACGCAATTAACCACAAAGATGATGGCTGTCGGTTTTCAAAATTTGTTGTCACTGCTACAACTGTAAATTTCCACTGATCTCCATAGTAACATGATTGGCTATACCTTTGCTACATGTAGCGTGACCTCATTGGCCGTCATGTTGGCTTTAACAAAAAATTTTAAAAACTTTGTAAACGATAGTCTTAAAGGCGCCAGAAATGTTTTGGAATGTTTGCAATTGTTAGAAATGTAAGCTTTTGGTCAGAAATCTATCGTACTGAAAACGATAAAAGACCTAATTGAATAAAACAAAAATTTCTTTTGGGTGAACAAATATGGCGGCCATCGAAAACTAATACATGTTTTTTACATTTAATACATGTACATTATCAGTACATATTTTTGCCGGTGTTGGATACTTGCCACTGGCGTAGCCAGCCTGCAAATTTAGTCATGCTATGCAAATTTCAAATCATTATCATTATTCATTTTTTTAGAAATTCATTGTTTTTACGGTTGTTGAACATGAAAATATTTGCACAGCATGACTAAATTGTCTGGCTGGCTACGCCATTGATACTTGCCGGACTTAAATATCTCATAAAATATCTAAAATGTCACGTTCTTTGTTGGGATTAACTGATCTTTTTTATGTCAACAGACTCTGGGGAAAAATATAATAGCACAAAATAATAATAGAAATAATGCTCATTTTAGGTAAACAAATATGGCCGCCATTGCGGTTCAAGTGGGTCATCAAGTGGGTCGCAAGAGCTTATTTCTGCCGATCTAGTTAACTGGTGAAGAATTCATTTGGAATTGGATATTATAAAATAACATGTATAAATAAAGCGCGCTGATTGGTTAATAGTATGTGGTATAAGAGTATCCAAACATGGAAATCTCCCGCCAAAATGTAAATAAAGTTTTATTTATTTTTTCGTTTTATTATTTTATAAAAGAAATACCAAATGGTTTTCTCCATATCGTACGCTTTTCGAAAGTCTCGCAACATCCCGCGTGTTTGGATCAGAGTATCCAACATGGAAAACCATTTGGTATTTCTTTATTCATTGATTGCACGAGTTCATCCTGGTTCATCCTGGGACGTTTTACCATTCTGACCTCATTTTCCCGTCATATTCGATGACTAGTGAGCAGTTGTTTAGTAACTTTATTAGACTGATTCCTGTGCCGACTACCGATACCATACTGTACCCACGTAAACAGAGGCTGATCAGTGCGCCCCTTTCCTTATTTTTTTTAAATTGAATATATTGCCCATATAAAATAAATACAATATGACATTGAATAGTGTTGCCAATTTGGGTCAAGTTCTATTATACGCTAAGTAATACGGTTAGAAAATATTTCCTATTTTTTTGTTCAGTGCAAGAATTTTTTTATCATTCGATAAATTGCTTGACACTGTAACATGAAGTATTGACCTATTGAGCTTTATTGCTGACCAATGTGTGTGTATGTTCCAAATTCCAATCGTGGTTCCAATAGAATATGTCATGAGGTTTTTTCGAAAACTTTATAACCTTTTTAAAAATTCACCATTGAAGCCAGAACTGAGTACTGCGTTTTTTGCCCAAAACAATGTTCGTGTGTACTGTCTACGAAGTTGTGTGCGTAAACTGCATGAATTCAGAGAGAAAAAAACTCGAACATTTTATGAAACATTGGGACTGCTACCAACAGCAACACAAAATGAAATAAAAGATGCATACTATGATTTAGCATTGCAGTATCATCCTGATAAAAATGTTAACTTAAAATCCCAGAGGATCTTTAGTGGTGAGTACGTAAAAAAGTGAATCAAATTAGTGCGACTGGCCTGCATGCAGCCATCTAGAGTCTAGTACAAATAACGGTGATCAGGTGATGGGATCATATTCGGTATGGGCTATAAATGGTGTATTATTTTTCTGAATGCTTAATTTTGCTAAAAGTTGAATAGCCAGGTTGCTGTTAAAACTATATAGTAAAAGTATTGATAGATCAGCTTCACTTTCTTTGTACCAAAGGCATATTTAATATAGTTCGTGATAATATTAGAGATTGGCAATAATTACAACCAAGGTGTAGTACCGGCTGCATGGCTGTATGGCCAATTAACAGATTTTAGTCTGGCTAATGCTAGGCAATTTTACTTGTCCAGGGAATACCCACCACTAGCAATGGGTTAATAGCTTATACCCTGATTAATACCAGATGATTTTACACACCCAGGGCAACCCTCTTGCAGGCACTGCCTGCTAAGAGCCATTTAACAAATTTTACCCTGGCTAATGCCAGATGATTTTACTCACCCAGAGGAACCCATTTGCCAGCAACCCATGAGCTGAAGTGCCAACAGCAAATGGCCACTTACCGTAACAGATGTAATTGTTAACGCTAGACTATTTTCCTCTCTTAGGGAAAACCCATTATTGCAGGTGATGGGCTAACATGCATACTGTATTTATCAAAGACCCTTTTTATTCACAGAGATTTCAGAAGCATACCAAGTGCTTGGAAATGTTATAACTAGAAAAAAATATGATGAAGAAATTGGGGCATACTTTACGTTGAAAGGATCCCCAAAGAAGGAGACAATCCGTCCAGTTTGGAGGCTTATGGATGATAGACTTGTAAACATTGATGCAAGAAAGATAAAAAAGGTACTATTAAAATTACCATTGAATTCATGGTAACATTTATAACAAGATAAAGTCAATATGCATGAATTATTGTTACCAGTAATTACCTTAATAAAACATATGTAGTATTACAAGTTTAAAACAATTTTTCATATTTAGGTCAATAAATTTTTAACATTAATTTTGTCTGTATAATGAAGTTATAACTTTATTTATTTATAATGAGTTATTATAGCCCAAGCTACAATTGGTGCTGACTGCAAATGGGTATTCAACAGATTTCACTCTGGCTAATACCAGACAGTTTTGCTTACCCAGGGAAAAAACCATACTGGTAATATTTATTAAAATGAGTTCATGTTTATTAAACTCAACTATCTA
>JAOBAZ010166098.1:0-10603 GCA_026546875.1 Pteroeides caledonicum | reverse complement strand
TACCCTCAGCTGAAAAACATTTTGGAAATGATGAATTTCTTTTTCAACATGATTTAGCACCAGCACATGACGCAAAGTGTACAAATAGCTGGTTTGCTAAATTGATCACTAATTCATGTTCGCAAATATTTTTCTGGCCGCACTCCCCTGATAGTGGTCAAATTGGTTTGGTTCATTGAACATTTTAAAAACTGAAATGACGTATTATGAAATAAACTGTCAGTAACGACGGTTTAGTGTTTAGTAGTAAAAAAGTATGGAATTCTTATATAAAAATGAAAACGAAATATTCTTAAAAACGAAATGTACGACGAAAAAAGAAGCATGTAAAAATCCAAGCATTACGAGTGAAAAAGCTTAAAGATATTCCTAACGTGAAAATTAACAACAAAATAAAAACAAAGTCCAAAGCCAGACGAAAGGTCGAAGACAGCGGCACTGACTGCGGCGGACAGTTTAATACGAAGAGAAAGCACATCAAGGCGACAAGAAGAATCGCAACCAATGGGACAACTGGTAACTCGGTCTTTAATCGGTAAATGGTAAAAGATTGCCCATCAGCAAAAGAGCAGGGTATTGCTAAGGAACCCGTCGAATTGACTGCAATTGTTACTGATTGTATAATCAGTAAATTGATCTTGTACGGATGGTAAAAGATTTACCACCAGTCATTTAAAACAACTATATGTAATATAATATATAATGTATATAATAATGTATATAAACTATAATAAAGACTTAGGTCGCCCTATCTGTAATCGATACCAATTGGAAAATTGCTCTAACAAATGGTAAAGGTTTTATCCATCGGTAAAACAGTTCTTTAGTGCAAAAGTCCATCTTGAATTTTCTGCAATTTGTATGGAAAGTACAATTGACAAATCGGTCTTCTCATGGTAAAAGAAGATTTACCATCTGTAAAACAGCAACTGGCCATATGCAGTGCTAAGGTAGTCCTGTCTGTGATCACTACTGATAGTACAATTTATAAAATAGTCCTACTGAAGATAAAAGGTTTACCTGATTAGCAAAATAGCTGCATAGGTACATGGTCCAATTGGTACCAATGCTACAATTGGGAAATTGTCTTATGGGCAGTAAAGATTCAATCCATCGGTAAAACAGCTAGGTACACCCTTGAATTGTCTGTGATTTGTACCAATCATCCAATTGGCAAGTTGGTCTTAAGGGTGGTAAAAGCTTTAGCACCCACAAAACAGCTGCCACTATATAAAGTAGCCCTGTCTGTGATCAGTACTGGTAATACCAGTGCACGTAATAAATTGGCCTAGCTATAATTACAAGTCATTTATTGTTATCACCACTCACCAGTCATGTATTATCTATTACCTCATTATTAATATGCTACTGTATATATACAGGTATTATCTTTATTTATCATCATTCACGAGTCATTTATTATGTATTACCTCGTTCTTTAAACAAGCTATCTTTACTTAAATAAAGATAGCTTGTTTAAAGAACGACGTAATACATAATAAATGACTAGTGAGTGATGATAAATGAAGATAATATATACATACAGTAGCATATTAACAGAATGAGGCTATAGATTTTGAGGTAATAAATGGTTGCAACACCACTCACTAGTCATGTATTATATATTACCGTACCTCATTCTGGAAACATGCTATATATATTATCTTTATTTATCCTCATTTACTATCATTTACTATGTATTACCTCGTTCTTTAACCCTTTAATTCACCCCTGAACACGTCATTTGTCGACCTTCGTTATTTTACTCTGTCTAACGCCAGACGATTTTATTCATTAGTTGGGACTCCACGACTTCAGGAGCCAAAGGGTTAAACATGCTATCTTTTTTTATCCGCACTCAACTAGCTATGTATTGTGTATTAGCTCGTTGTTTTAACATGTTCTCTTTATTTAAGGTCAATAGTTAGTCGTGTATTATGTATTACCTCGTGATACAGGTAAAATTGGTTGGCGTCAGACCTACGCGTTAGACAGAGTAAAATCTGTTAAGTGGGCGTTACGGCCGGCCTATCCTTATTTATAACTACGGTACTAAGTAGTTATGCATTATGTATTATGCATTGTCTCGTAATTTAAACATGCTACAAAGTATATTACTCGTTGTTTAAATACGCGCTACTTTATTTACTACCATGTATTATATATTACCTCGTTTTGTAAATACGCTAGACTTGCTATGTAGCTCTATTTCCTCATCAACTTAGGAACCAAAAACTCAACGATAGTACAGTTTAAAGAGATACGCCACAGCTGTATCCCACATGCCTGTTTGGTAACTTTGAAAACATTGTTTGCATCTCACAATTACAAAAATTTGACATGTCTTGGCGCGCGAACTGTTACGACAGGAAAACCTGATTATTGACACAAACGGGTAACACAAGTGTATCCGCGCCAATGTTCGCTTGTAAACTTATAAACAATAGTGCAATATAGCAAAGCGTAACATTTGGCATTTGAGATACTAGATCCACATAAATAGAATTTGACTAGCTTCTCTTTATGTGGGTCTAGTATTCGAAGATCGTCACAACTTCAGGCTCACTACAAAAGACCCAACAAAACTGCAGCACAAATGTGGCAAGTATCTATGTCGAATTTAATTTCAATAGAACCCTATTTGTGTCAGGTGACACATGATAATCGCATAGATTTCACATAATTTTAGTTTCGTACAGAGTTCCGTAAAAACTAGCATCTTTTCATGTTTCAAGTTTCAAATCAAAGTAGAAAACCTTGTCGTTACAAACTTCACGACCAAATGCAGCGGGAATTATTATTTAAATTCTAACGAATTGTCGAGACAGAACAAACTTTTGTTTTGGCTTGTTTATTATTGACGGTAATAAGATGCCTTTCCTTTTTGACGGGATCAACTGAGATACTTCACTGAATCGTTACTATATAGTAATTTCAACTCGAGCTCTGTCCAAGAACATTTTCCTCGAACTCCAGCTATGTCTACCAACGTTATCCTTTTCATTTAGGAGATACTTTTGTGTTTGAAAAGGGGACACACAGCTTCAGACGGTAGTCGTTCAATCGGATGTCGAAAGTCTCACAACGGCTATCAATAAACTTCCTTAACAACGCACTCGTGATGCAACCCTAAAGCAACACGAAATCGCGAGCAAAATACGTCCAGTTTAAATGCACAAAACGATGATAGAACAACCACGTTTACCGCTACAAATGTTAATCCAAGGTCATGTGTAATTTTCCAAGCCGCCAGTGCCATTGCTTGTGGACCTTGATGGGGGAAGTCAGCGTACTTACATAACAAAGGATCTCAAGAACCGACTTGGCTTAACCTCAAAGGGCATAAAATTGAAATTAAGTATGTTTGGGGTTACCTCTACCGAAAACAAAAATGCGAAGTGGTTGAATTCGATCTGTTTAACAATGATGGCGCTACTTTAACTATTTCTGCTTTAACATTTCCATTAACTTTACCTTCCAAAACCGATCTTAGCAAAAACCCAGAGTTTGCATCCCTGAAACTAGCGACTGATCCCAGCCATGAAGACAAGCCAATTCATATCTTAATTGGATCTGACCTCCATTGAGAATTTGTCTGTGGAAATGAGGTACATCCGGTATGGTAGCCGTCAAAAGTAGATTTGGGTGGATCCTTTCGGGAATGGCAGAGAGACGTGTGGGTAATTATAACTCGGTATTACGGTATAATGGTATACGATGTCGAATCTTATCATCGAGCAAGAAGTGGGCGTTTGTAAACCGGTGGACGATCTTAAGACAAGTTAACAACGGTTCAGGGAAACTGAATCACTCCGAATCTATCAAGATTATCGACGGGACACTTCCCCTCGAAATCGTGATAGATTCCAACTGATTCAGTTTCGCAGCACAGTGAAGGCGAAGAGGAGCGGGTTTTGATTAATATCGAGCGCGAAAAAAAGGTATTCCGTTAATCTGCCATGTTAGTCTGATGCCCCAACATTGCCGACGCATTATGAATTGAAGCGGCTGGAGTATTTACAACAAAGATTACAGAAAGATAAAACTTTAATGAAGCAATAAGATGGCACTAATGTCGAGCAACTCCAGGCTGGAATCGTAGAGCCTGTTCCTAATTTGGACGGAAAACCATTGACGATGAAAGTAAAGAAAATACAACACGGATTCACTATTTCCCTCATCACGCGGTCGTTAGAGAAGATAAGACGACCACCAAGGTGCGCAAAGTATTCAATGGATCAGCGAAGCCAAGCCGAGAAAAGTTGTCTGCTAAGGAATGCCTCGAGCGTGGACCAAACCTAGTTCTATCGTTGTTTGACATCTTGCTCCGTTATAGATCGCATCAATATGCACTAGAGACAGAAACCGTCTACGGTTCCTATGGCAAAAAAGTGCTGAAATGGGTTTGACGAAGAATACTGTATATCGCTTCTGTCGCCTTGTGTTTGGGCTTAAACGCAGTCCTTCAATATTAGGAGCAACCATCAAGCATCATCTTTCACAGTTTGAAAAATGACTTGTATGCAGACGATCTGACGACTGGAGATGATTACGAAGACAAGATGACAAGTTTATACAAACCGGCAAAAGGGGTTATGAGCAAGGGTGGCTTTAAGTTGCGTAAGTGGAGTAGCAACCCATCGGTAGTTCGTCAGTACAATAACGAATGTGAGAATGACAAGGAAGTTGTTAATACGTCGGAGAAGGCTGTTGACACGGGTTACAAGGAGCTGCCAATTAAAGATGACACGTCATGTGCAAAAGCCTCGATCAATCCTTTAAGTCGTAATGTTAAATTCGAAGTTAAGGTTTTGGGCGTTACTTGGAACTTTATAACCGATTCGTTTAAGTCCAGTCTCCAAGGACTGGTAGCTTTCGCTTCAATATTACCAGCTAAAAAAGATCGCTCTTGCAGCTAAGAGCCAGAATATTGGATCTCTTAAGCTTGATTACACCATTCAACATCAATTTAAACATTCTCTTTCAAGAGTTGTGCTCGGATGCCAATGACTGCGATGCTGAACTACCTGAGTTGGTAAAGAAGAAGTGGAAGACTATGATTATGCAACGATCAATGCTAAGTGACATAAACGTTCCAAAAAACTGTTTTGCAACTAACAAAACCGAACGCGTTATCGAACAACATGGTTTCTCTTACGCGGGTGTAAGAGCTTATGCTTGGGGTATTTATGCGCCTGTTGTAGATAAAGACATTACCAAAACTAGACTGGTTTGGGCCAAGTCAAGGGTTGCTCCCGTAAAATCTCACAATATTCTGCGATTAGAACTCCTGGGAAAATTATTGTTAGCTCGTTTAATTGATTCGCTAGTGAAAGCTGTGTCAGGCACCGTGCCAATTGATCGGCTTAGCTACCGGACGGACTGGGCTATTGTTGTACCTGTATGTTGGATATAGAACCATCGTCATTGGAAAGTATATGTTATGCAAAAAGTAGAAAAGATTCGAAGCCTCGGTCAAGCGATAAACTAGAACCATTGCCCAGGAGTATGTAAACCTGCAGACCTTCCATCCCGTGGAGAACAACCTGATACGTTAACTGATAATTTGCTATAGTTGACAAGTCCTGAAAATATCAAGTCACGCGAAGTAAATTGGAATGGGAATTTCCGATGGAATCAGTGCTAAAGAACGAGAACGTTTTACGAGAAGAAAGGAAAGCCCCGTCCAATAAAGCCCATATATTTGTGTTACCCCAAGAAGAGACAAACACCGCGTGCCATAACTTGGATACAATCATGGATTGTGCCGACTAGAAACAACCTAGAAAGGTTATCACAAATAACAAGCTACGCTTATCGTTTTATTCACAACCTAAGGAGCAGAATCGAAGTAAATGCTGACAATGTACTAAAGACAGGGCGACTCATGGCAAAGGAAACGAATGATGTACGACAGGGGTGGTTTCGGACTGTCCAGATGAATGTCTCCACAAAGCAATTTGAATGTGTCTTAACAGGTCAAGACTTAGATTATGTAAGACAGTTTGGCCTGTACATTGATAAACCTGGATTGTTACGATTGAAGGGAAGAATTCAAGTTGCCGAACTTCCACCCGAGATCGTTAATGTAGTTTTTTTATCTACCCATCACCCTTTAACCGATTTAGTCATAAAGAAAGTTCATTTCAGAAGGATACACGCTGGTGTTATATCCACGTTAACCAAAATTCGGGACAACTTTTGGATTCTTCGAAAAAGGTGGGTTGTGAAAAAGTTAATCAGACGCTGTGTTATTTGCACAAAATATGGTGGAACACCGTTTCCGTTATCTCCTCCTCCAAACCTTCCTGATAGCCGAGTTAATGATGGTTCCACCTTGAACGAATATTGGAGTTGATTGTGCTGGACCAATACATGCGAAATGGAAGAACGCTGTTGCGAAGGAATACACTGAGAAAGTTTATCTACATGTCTTTTTACGAGTGCGTCGACACGTGGCTGTCGTTTGGGGTTAGTAGAATACTTCTCGGCTGAACAGTTCTTTTTGGCACTCCTCCGTTTTGTTGGCCGTAGAGGTCTACCGCGTTTAATGAGTATCTACGTTCTTTTGAGTATCTACCATCAGGTAGTCAGAAGTTGTTCTTTAAATTCTGCATGGATTAATTCTTGACCTTCTTCGGCATCATCTTGGAGACCAAGTACATCAAGGCTGTACAGCTGACGGTAATCTTCATGGTGTGATCTGGCTAAGAATGAAGTAGGAGTTGAATCTTCACCTGGCCCACTAAGGGTCCATCCAAACGTTGTTCTCTCTGCGATGGGTTGGCTCTGTTCCCCTATCTCGCGCTCAGCCATCTTAATTCTAGCAATGTCCTTTGCTCCAAGAATTAAATGTACTGGATGATTCTCTCTGTCATCTTCGTCATCAAACTGTAGTCTCTTTTGGTGTGGATATCTTTCCTTGAGGTGAGCAATCTTTTGATTGCTGAATGTTGTCAAAATTGGTCTGTCTAGCTTGTTCACCTTCAGATCTAAGCAGCGTTCTCCATTGGTCGATTCTATTTTGACATCATAAATAGCCAATCTCTGATATACGGTTGCTGTCATTGTTTCAATAATAATAATAATAATAATAATAATAATAAAAATAATGATAATGATAATGATAATGATAATAATAATAATAATAATAATAATAATAATAATGCTTTATTAACAGTATCTCCAACAATAAAGTGGCTCTTCACCTGCTAAAATTACAATAATTACAATAAAATGTATATTAAAATACAGAAACACCCCCCAAAAAAAAGAAGAAAGAGAAAAAAAACTATCCTTTGCTCACACGCTCGCTCGCTCTCTCAAATAGAAATGATTTACAAAGTCCTAAAAATGAAATGTCGTCCTTGGTGTCTCTGACACTAGGCGGCATTTGTTTGTCAATGCTTTTGTTTTCCCATCGGCTCGGTTTGTTTCCCTGGTGTCTTACAAATGTAGATGAGGTGAATGAGCTTCCAGCCCCTGTATCTAACAATGCTCTGAAGGATGCCCCCTTGGCAACTACAACTACAGTGGGGTGAATTGTTTCTTCTGGCGCACCAAGCATATATTGTACAGATGGTCGTGTCGTTTTGACAACTGTGCATATAGAAGTATAATGCTTTCAATTGCATCTTCTACAATGACTACTTCTGCAGCTTGCAGCCCCATGGCCAGACCCACTACAGTTAAAGCACAGTTTGTTCTTTCTTAGGAACTCCTTTGTCTGACTTACATCTTTTATCTTCTCACAATCTCCACTTCCATGGTTAGTTGAATTACAGTACACACATTTTACTTTCTTAACATCAGTTTCAGTTCCTTTGA
The DNA here is from genome assembly GCA_026546875.1 of Pteroeides caledonicum. Classification (NCBI taxonomy): domain Eukaryota; kingdom Metazoa; phylum Cnidaria; class Anthozoa; order Scleralcyonacea; family Pennatulidae; genus Pteroeides; species Pteroeides caledonicum. The sequence goes on along the minus strand of JAOBAZ010166098.1, from coordinate 2,776 downwards.
AGGTTCTCTCTCTTTTAACTTTCACCTTGGTATCATTTTCGGCAGTAAACTCTTCTTTCTCTGGGTTTCTCAATGTGTAATCACTTAATGCTGTCAAAAGTTCCTGAAAACCCCAATCTTGCCACTGTGGGTAAGTTCGTGTTAAGTCTGCCTTTATTGGCCCAACCTTATCAAGGGTTTCTCTCACAAGTATTTCCGCAGTATCTAACTTTCGCAAAGTTCGTAATGAATTCACACTTACATTGAACACTCGATAAAGCTCATGAATTCTCTTCAACTTTACTGAATTTAAGACTGGTAAAGTAAGAATTTTCCTACCGTGTGCTTGGGTAATCTCAGATGTGACTCCGTATTTGGTTTTAAGGATCTCCCTGGCTTTCTTGTATTCCTCGTCTGTGTATGGCAGCCCTGAAATTTCATTCTGTGGCCGCTCAGTCAACAGTTCTCTCACATACGAGTATTTGATAATTATAGGCATATTTTACCTTTCAATTTCTGACTCAAATTTTTCCCAAAATCTGTTCCAGTCCTATGGGTTTCCAGTAAATTTGGTTATTTCTAATTTTGGTAGCTTTGCTGTTTGCTGTTCTTGTTTCCACCATTTTACACGTCGATCTTCCATAATTAAATCATGTTTTCGTTGTCTCTCATATCTCTCTGCTTCACCGGCGTCGATTTTGTCTCTCTTTCTGGCTTCTTTTAAATCATAAATACCTTGCAATGATGTTTCTACTGTTTCTAATGAACCTTCGTACTGTTCTATTCGATCCTTTGTTTCTTTAGACCATTCATTTATGGCCTCTTCGTCTACACCGTTCTCAAATTTCAATTCTACCATGTTCGTTGTCAATTCATGCAATTTACTAATTTTATCTTCTAAATTTATCTTATGCTGTCGTAGTTTTCGCTCATTTTTTGAGCCCAAAATACCTTCAGTACCATTGTCCAAGTGTTTGGTAACTTTTAGTTGCGTCTCCAGTTGATCCTGTGTGGTTTCCATCCGCCTGTTGGTTTTCGCTTCGTTTGTATGTGTCTCTGAATCACCCAAATCCACAGTGTTTGTGGTCTCGCTCTGACCTCTTGTCAGAGGCATAATTTCGTTTGGGAACTCTTTGTTATCTTCAGGAAAGTATATCCTGCCGGGGTCGCCACTTTCTGTAGGGAATTAAACTACACAATACTAAATTTTCACTGTTCATTAACAGAAATATCAACATACAAACATGGCTGCACAAAAAACCATCATAAAAAAATATTCACCCCTCAGAAACCTTCTTTTACCATGGCATGTAACATGCGATTAATGCACAAATCGCACTCCTCTTAGCCAATTCAATCGCAGCATTTGCTACTGATCACAAAAAATATACCGTATAATTATTGACATAACTGTACTTCTCTCAACCAATCAGCATTTTATAATTTCATTGTAATAAGAGCATGGCATTAGCTCGGTTAGTGATTAAATGTAGCCGAAAGCGGAGGGGAGGTTAGTGAGTCACGAGGCGCGTAGCGCCGAGAGATTTTTTCTAAACTCCCAAGGCTTGAAGGACATTTCTTCACTAATCGACGTGCATACCATGGTATCACTTTGTAATTCATGCGAATGACGTAATCCACTTTGGCGCATCGGCGGTTTTGGCAAAAACCCGGCATCCAACGACACATTTCAAGATTTTATCTTAAATCAAAACGATGATATACTGTTTGACATTCCACAGGCATATAAGCAAAGACTTATCGAGTTGCTTTTATCAATTCTGATACATAAAGCCACGGGAGACGACGGGATTAGTGCTAAATTGCTAAAAAGCGGAGCACCAGCAATTGCAATTAACCTTTGCATAGACGCTGAAACATTTCCTTAGAGATGGAAAGTGGCGAAAATTATCCGATATGAAAAAATAAACTATAGACCTATATCAGTTCTTTCCATTTTATCCAAATTTTTTGAAAAACATATATGAGAATATAAGTATATGCCTTTCCCCAGAGCTACGGTCTGTTACATGACTTGCAATCGGGACTTCATAAAAATCGTTCCTCAGAAACTGCTCTCATAAGACTCGTGGACCAATTCCTGCTTGATTTGGACAAAAATAGGCTATCTGGCCTCGTTTTCATCGACTATAAGAAGGCATTCGACTTAGTCGATCATTCATTACTTTTTGGAAAATTAAATACATACGGTATTCGCGGAAAGAGCTCAATCGTTTTAAAGATTATTTAGGTAATCGTCTACAATACGTGAATATTGTCGGTCATCGCTTCCCGTTAGAGAATGTTAATGCTGGCGTCGCTCAGGGCAGTATATTGGGAACTGTCCTTTTCCTTCTCTTTATAAACGATCTTCCGTCAGTGGTACAAAATTCAACAGTCGATATTTACGCTGACGATACAACCTTCAGTTTTTCGTCGGATGTGCAAACTGCACATATGAATATTCCGGCAAAATTACAAAAAGATTTAAATGACATTTCTCAATGGTCTACTCAAAACATGATGATTATAAATGTTAAAAAAACGAAGTTCATGTTTGTCACCGGAAAGCAACTTAGCACCAAGCGTGCAGCCCAAACATTACTTTAAGCATAGTTAATGTAGCGAGAGGGTTTGGAAGGCCGGCAAACATCAAAGTAACACGTGATCTTTCAACACATAAACTCGGAGAAGCACATCACGTGACAGTTATAGTGCATCATGGCGACGATTTAATAAAGAGTTGTACTATTGACAACCTAAAAATCTTAATATATCATTGGTTTTGCGGCGTTTT
>JAOBAZ010165765.1:0-10605 GCA_026546875.1 Pteroeides caledonicum | reverse complement strand
ATTTATTGTTTTCACAGTCAATGAACACCAAAATATTAGCATAGCGGGACAAATCGTCAGGCTGGCTACGCTACTGACCGTAGTCATTCGAAAGTTTGCAAGTGTTTTGATCAGGCGGTAAGAAGAGGTTTGTTAGCATTTTGTATTGTTTTTCTGGACGGTTTACCTTTTAGATCTTACTTAAATCGTTTTAGAAATTCTATTTAAAACGCTTACATGTGTTTTTGGGAGAAAATAGACAGTAAAACACCAAAAATGTTTCGAAACCTGCTCATCGGTCGGGAGCCATCGCTAGTGAGAAAAAGTCGTAGGACCAATCAAATGTCAAATTTTCACTATTGAAAAACATCGTATTCCGTGTCATACGATATTCTTTTCAATAATAGTAATCGTACATACATACATACATTGACCGAATTACTGGGTCAGGGACGGCGTCGCGTTGTGATTTGTGTTGATTTAGCTTGCCTCGTTGACTGGTCGAGTAGCGGGAGTACGTGTTCTTGGAGGATATTCAGTTGGTTTGTAATAATATTATTCCATTAACTATTTCTACTTTTGTGCTAAATACTATGAGAGAGAACTGCTATGGACTGCTATAAGTCCTTAAAAGAGAACTATTAGCTATAAAATGTCATATTAAAAGTTTCCTTTTTTTCCAAAAATAACAAATGGTAAATTAAGTGGAAATGTGTTTGTAATACAAGTATCCGGTATAATCTTGTAATTTGTCCCTCTTAGAAACATGAAAAAACGCTGCACTAATGTTTACATTTCGTGTTTCAGTTTGCTTCGGCATTTATAAGCTCCAGTGGAGTTACTTATATTAGAAGAAGAGATAATTAAAATCGTATATCAAAGGGAAATTAACTTTTGTTACTCAACTTACGTTTTGCAGGAAGAGTTAGAAACTGGCGTTCCTCGTTAGGACGTCAAAAACATTTTCGCGTCCTGAAGTCATCTAAAACGCCATCTTTCGATGAACCGAAAATGTGCCTGCGACATGGCACACCATTTTTCAGGTCGCATTTTTCAGGTGTAGAAAAAAATTCTTTTTTGTCCACTCACTCAATTGCGGCGAAATTTGCCTTGAAATCGCCGCTATATGTAATCCAAATCAAAATTACTGCATTAATAAATTTAGATACACGAGATTTTGTAGGCGTTTCGTTGTTAATAGTTAGTACCTTACATATTGGCTTAGAATTGTAAACAAAAGCTAATTAAATGAGATGAAATCTATTCAAATATTGCAAGTGATAGGAGTCACGCCTATCAAATATGGTTGACCAATTACAAATTAAACCTTAAATAATGATGATTTTTATCGTGATTGCAAATGCCAATCTTTGATGTGTTTATAAACTAACGAAATTGAAAGAGTGATTGAAAAACCTTTGCTAAACGGACTACTGCCACCATTTTTGCACGGAAGTTTTTTGACATGGATCAAGAGACACAAGAAGGAAATGTGTTGAAAAGATCTAATGGTGCAGGTAAATAAAGTAACGCAATCACTTATTTAATTTATTTTGTTTAGCTTAAGCTTTTTGTAAGTAGCATATTGACTTTCTACTTGATTTGCCAGGACGAACGTTGGACATCCTCTGTGAAGTGTGTCATGATTTTTCCACAGGAAAGCATTATGGTATTTTTGCTTGCGATGGATGTAGCGGATTTTTCAAAAGAAGCATTCGCCGTAATCGTAAATATACCTGCCGAGGTGTGAGTGGCCGAGGCAACTGTCCTATCGATAAGGTGCATCGAAACCAGTGTCGTTCTTGCCGTTTAAAGCGATGTCTTGATGTAAATATGAATAAAGATGGTACGTATACTTTGATGTAAACAACTTATATCATCACGTTGAAAACACATGCAGGTATAAGTCCTTTTTCACGCTGAATTCATAATTGCATTGTATGGTAAAGACTAACACTTTTTAAGTGTTAAGCCGATTAAGATGCAATTATTGCTGTAAATGGAAAATGTCTATAGAACAATATAATTCATGTTGTGGTCTTTTTGCAAGTCAGCTTTAACTTCATTGCATAAGTTGCCAGAAGTACAGGTTTTACTAATTTTGCACAGCATAAATATAGCGATCCAATGAGTTTTCTCGAAAATAACCAACACTGTCGAATTAAAATATATATCGGAATAGATTCGGTGGATTTTCGGCATAAGTCAATACAAAAGCAAATATAATTGCTAGAATTGATTGCTTCAACAATAAAAATTCATTAAAAATGTGATTCAAAATCCGTTGATCTTTGTTTGAAGAGCAGGTGTACTGGGAAATATGACTCGCTGATTTTTATACGATAATGAAGTAAATTGGTTTGCATTTCCTATATTAAACGAAACAGACAAAGAATTATTTGCAAAACAAATTGCAGTCTCACTCGGCAAAACGATGTATGATACAGAATATTCGTATAGTAAATTTTATCAGAGCTGAACAAAAGATAATTATTCTATGCATTTTTACAGAGTTCTTGCGAAATCGTGCAAATATTTGCTATTGCATACCGTTTATAAGACCTAATACTTGTTACACATTGTACGATTCTTACTGATTTTTCAATGTGTCAAATTATTAAATTATCAAACTATTTGTTATCAATTGCTACTCTGCAGCTGTTTCATGATTCCAATATAACACAAGCGTATTATCTTGAAGGTGGACAGCATTGATATCATTTAACCAAAATTTCTATGCCAAATCAGGCGTTATTTTTGAAAAGTAGCTTAACATTACTATTTATAAGGCAAAGCAGTGTACAAAATATAAGAGTCGGCTGGGAGAAATTTTATGCAAGGGATGTGGTAGATATGAATATCAAAGTATTATATATATATATATATATATATATATTTCAAAATAAAAATAGACCAAAGAAAATGGTAGACAAAATAATCATTATATTAAGAGATAACTCACAAATTGTTCAATTCTATATTGTACTAAAATTAGTTTACGGCGCTTATATACCGCTTAATTCCACAATTTTAATAGTAGCCAATTACTACGGATTTTATTATTGTAAATACATATGAGTTACCCTATTCAGACAATAATGAGCGGGTAATACAAACTACTATCTTTAAATAAAGCAAAATATAAAAGTGAAAAATAAGTATCTAAGATCAATATAAACTAAGTTTGTACTGCAAATTTCAATGTATAGCTAAAGAAAACCTATGCACTTATGTCGGGTAATAAGGTAATAAAAAATTACTGTTGTTTCGAAAAATGTCAAATAAATGTATTTTTTTACAAGTTGTTTGTTTCATTCGCAACCTAGTTAATATTTTTTCCATGATCAGCCGACAATTTAAAAAAGTAAAGTTAAAAAAACAAATTCCGAAAAGACAGGACACCCTGAGAATACCATATAATATGTGATTCAAACCAAAACGCAGTAAACTATCGACTTTATCTTGAGGTAAGACAGAGTATTCAGTCCGAAGGTGACTCTGAAATAAATAGAAGGTTTACAGTCTCAGTCTGCGTCTTGTTTTGAATAAATATATTGCACATATTCTCGTCCAAGGTCATATCACTCTAGCCAAAATTATCGTTACCCTCGGGAATATTCATTCTTAATATGTGTATATATATAGGTTTATCCATAAATTACTCAGATTGACCTGCAGCAACATAGCGAATAAATAGTAAGTGTTATTATTGTAACTATTTTTAAATTTCTGCTGAAGTGCTGGCTCAATAAGCACTGCTACGGGCCAAAGTGCTGTTATTTATTATATTATGCAGTGGTCTCATATGTGTAAGAAAAGGCTTATAAGCAATATAAACACATGTTGTTAGTCTAATGAATCCGCAACATTATTTATGGTTTATAACCTATAATCTTTTTTAGTTTTATTCGAAAGATTGAAAGTGCTGATAGCTGGCGTATAAATTATTCAGTAAAACAATGTGTCTGGCTCTATATCGGAATACGAATAAGCATTCCTGGACACTTTAGTAAGAGTGACTGCAATGAAGTTCATTTCATAAAGGTAATTTTTTTAGTTTTCGGCGTCACGAGGCACGCTTCAGGAAGATATCACACAGCTCGACATTAACACGTCTCTGATTTCAAGACTTATAGAATGTAAGTTAGAAGCTGCTATTCATGACCATTATACAGCCAGTTATAGTTCACGTCATCGCCTATTTACCTAATGTTATTAGGCTTCGGGTAGTAACCCGCCGTTGTGCAGGTTTAACGCGTTCATTGTTTTGTTAATGCACCAAGTTTCCAAAAACCGCCTTTGGTGGTACTGCTGATTGGTGGTAGCAATTTTTGATGGTAATCGTAATGCAATCGTGTGTTTGGTCCGACACCTGTGCTCCGACAAAGATGAGTTTTCACTTTTGAGATGAAAAACTGCTTTTTGTTGCTCGTTTAGACGCGTGCAAATTGGCGTTTTGTTTGTCCAACGTACTCCAGGTTGTAGTCATTGCATGGGATTGGAAAATCATGCCCTAGGGTCTTATAACCTTTTTGGGCAACTTTGATGTTAAAACTACCTAGGATCCTTTTTATGGGTTCAGTGACACTTTGGACGTATGGTGTAACCGCAAAACCCATCGTTGAATTTTTATTCCCAGAGTTTTGGGCTGATGTTCTAGTCGGTTTTACACAGTCCGAAAGAAATCGTTTAAGGTAGTTGTTGCATTGTAATACTCGAATAACCCGTTTTCGTTCATCAGCGTTAAGATGACTGGAAGAGGGTATAGTGTCTGCTCTCATAAGCCAGGTCTTTGCAACTAATTTTTTGTAAGCGATTGGGTGATGCGAGACAAATGACAAGTATTTGTCTGTGTGTGGTGGTTTTCGGCAAACAGCAGTGCTTAAACCCCCGTTGTTTAACTTGGGAACAATTAAATAAAGGAAAGGTTACCTATCATCATTTTCACGTTCCAAGGTGATTTGGATGGATGGTCCGATGGAATTTAAATGATTCAACAAGCATTCATCTAAATCTTTCGATACCGCTAAAAAGACATCGTCAAGAAAACGTTTCCAGAGTCTCAACTGGCACTGTTGCCAGTGCTCTTTGTTCAATGTCTTCCCTTACTAAAATAGCAATGACAGTTGAGACTGGTAATCTCATTGCTCTACCAAAAACCTGCTGGTAGTAGATGCCTTCTTACACAAAGTTAGTTGCGTTGCGACAAAGCAACAAAAAATCTGTAAGATCTTTTACTGGTAAAGATGTTCTTAGTTCTAAACAAGCGTCACCGCTGAGTCGTTTTTCGGCAACTTTGATCGCAGATCAACAAGCATTTTAGTGAATAGAGAACACACATCGAAAGACAATGTCACCAGTCCATGTTCAGCATTCAGAGTTTTGTCTTTGCAATTTCGTAGGAATGGGAGAATGCCAGAATGGTGTCGAAATGTTGTAAAACAATAAGACTTATTTCGCTATCATTTGTATTAAAAATGTTATCAAAGAAATACTTAAATATGTTTTCTTGTTATAATTCATGGATTCCCTTACCTTAGCTTGGTCATAACATTGCTGCTTTCTCTTCCAAATTTCTATCATCTAATCTGATACGAAGGGACGCGAGCTCCCAAAATTTTCTCAGCCAGTGGTTCTGATACGCCGTTTAACCTGGCTGCAACTTTTAGTGAGTTACCTAAATTTGAGTTGGATCTGATGACTCACGGCCATGCACATTCTCTAAAGCTTGATATATCAAGGTGGGTTCGAAGTAAATGGGAGCCAAATGTGTCCACTTATATTTCATGGGAAGAAAAATGGCTTGAAAGTTATAAACATTCGGCAGTACGGTTTTACAAAAGATACGTTGACGACACTTTTTGCGTGTTTGGCACTGAAAATGATGCCATGTTATTTTTCCAACACATTAATTCTCAACATCCCAACATCAAATTTACGTATGAAAAGCAGTCTGATGGCAAACTTCCGTTTCTTGATGTGTTAATAGACAACTCTTCTAACGTTTGCATAACTTCTGTTTTTCACAAACGAACATACACGGGCTTACGTCTTACTATTTTTTGTCAGTTACACACCTCAAAGCTACAAAATCGGTCTAATCCGAACATTGTTAGATAGGACTTTTAAAATTAATAACACGGAAATCGGATTTCGGAAAGACTTGGAGAAACTTTACGACACTTTAAAACGCAATTGCTTTCCGACCCATTTTATCGAAAAAGTTGTCAAACAATATTTTCAAAAATCCACAACAGAGTCCCCGCAAATGACAGATCATCAAAGTATCTCTTACTTTAAATTGCCTTTCATTGGAAAATATTCAAAATTCACGCAAAACAAAATCAAAAAATTATCCCAGCAAGTTTGTAAAGATCTAGAAATTAAAATGACCTTCTCTACATACAAAATCAAAAATTTATACGGCTTCAAAGACGACATACCCAATGCTCTCAAATCAAACGTTATTTATGAATTTACATGCGCGGAATGTAATGTCCGTTATATTGGCGAAACTACACGTCACATATCAACAAGGATTAAAAAGCACACTCAAACCGACAAAAACTCACACATTTACAAACACCTAAATAGTTCACCACAATGTAGGAACAAATACACTCACGAGTGCTTCAGTATCATAGATTCGGTCTTAAAATTAACGAAACGTTCCACATTAAAAACAAAAAACCGGAACTCAACGCACAAATAAAACACCTAAACAGTTTTCTCAACTTGCAGTAACTTTATCCTTTATTATCTTAACTAACTGTCAACATTTATAATTAATTAACATATCACAGGGGCGGATCCAGAAAAAAGTTAGGGTGCGGCAAACTTTCCTAGACTTAAACAATGTATTTGTTTAAGTCTAGGAAAGTTTGGGCAAACAATGTATGCCCCCCTCAAACACACCCCCCGAAAATTTGACCATGCAAACATTTCTTTTAAAATATTAATTACAGGTACCATTTTTTGTGACTGTTGCGCTTCTTATCAAGGCTTATCAGCATGCCTCATTACCAGTGCACAAGCTGTTTGTACGAGTTAATGCATCCGACATGGACAGTCAGGCTTGTCACCAATGGCTGTCAAAGTATACCTAACACACCGGTTTCCTGTTTTAGGAAAGTTGAAAGACTTATCAGGCTTAAAAACATTTTTGATTACATTTTCGATCTGCAGCCCATTCAATCACTTTACTCTCTCTATAGAGAGCTACATCATATTGCTTTACATTATTAAAATTGATGACAGGCAAAGTAATGTGAGATGTAATAGGCCACAAAGGGGGAGTTGCATGTGTTATTGTGTGAGAAAAAGATGCCAATGTTTTAATGCATGTAGGTTCTACACTTAATTACACTACTAGCTGTAGATACAGGTTTTGGCCGAACCAGTTTGTTTGGCAAACATGGATGAAAAAGCTAGAAATTTTAGGTAGTGAAGTGTTACAGAGTTTCTTCACACTTACAGTTACCTTGGGTTTCTTAAATTTAGTTGCAGCAGAATCAGTGTAGCATGCTTTCTTTTTTCCCTTCATTAATAAGAATTTAAATTAAAGGGAAAAATGGTTAGGTTTAAAAATATCACCTGTCATAACAATACCGTCAAACAAAAAAATGTAAAAATCATTGGCACTTGCCTCAGGCTCAGTACCTAAATTAACAGGTCCATGAGGTTTGCAAGGCGGTTAAATAATAATTGGTACCTATGTTCACCTTTATCTGGATAACACAACTATATTTCTCCCTATAAATGAAATAAGTAAGAAAGGAGCATAACAGTCTATCACAGCAATTCAATATGGCTTTCTTCCTCACTAAATCACTCCCAAGCAAGCCAGAATTAACAGATTAAAAAGAAACGGACATAGCTAAGCCCAGCTAACAGACTATTACAGAGCTGTTTACCGAGCTGTGTGTCGCTTACGAAAATTCCACATGTTGTGTTTCAAATTCACATGAGAATCACATGTGATTCACATGTGATCACATGAATTTCACATGTGGTTCACATGTGAAATTGGAACATAACATGGGAGTTTTTGTAAGGTGTCTTCAGCGGCAGCAACAAGGCAAAGGTGTTGGGCATAGTTCATGTATGAGTATCACTATGACTGAGCACTGATAAATATTCAACAAGGGTGAGTGAGTGAACCAGAAGCGGCAAATATGCAAATCAAAATAAAGCACGAGACTTACCTTAAAGCAACAAAATAAGGTGTACTGTTCTTAATGTGGTGAGGAACAATGCTTCTGTGCCGAAGATTTGACCCAAAAATCTTGTAGATGAAACCACGAGGGCGGATAATTCATCATTATATAGCTGTTGTCGGCTTTTCACTCGGGAGTTTAACTCCTCATATAACTCCTGCAAGGAACGCCCTTCATTCACATCGAAGACTTAATACGAGTTCAAACATAGATTTGCTTTCGATAGTGTCGAAAAGTCAAAAAAGCGCACGAATTCACCAAAATATTAGATATATTCACAATATATTCGAAGACGTCGAAGTAACAACACTACTGAGACCATAATTTTACTGTTGAACAAGAACGCGACAACCAAATAGCGTTTCTAGACGTTCTCCTAACAAAAAACGACGACGGATCTCTAAACACAGAAGTGTACAGAAAAAATACACGTACGTACAAAATAATAAACTACAACTGCAACCACCCTACCGCACACAAGTTGTGTAACAACATTGTATAAACGCATTGACACCACTGTAACACACCAGAATCCAAACAAATCCAACGAAATTACTTAAACAACACATTTCAAAACAACAACTACCCCACCAAATTCATCAACAAATTCACAAAACGGCAACATCATACAAACAATCAAACTCGTGCCACCCACACGGAACCAAAACTGACAAACACAGAGCCGTCTTACCTTACAGGCTTACATCAATACTGTTTCTGAAATTACCGCTAGATTACTCAGACAACACAACGTAGACGTAGCACACAAGCCAACGAACAAACTGCGCACAACTTTTACAGGACATAAAGACAAAACTGAACACACAGAACGAAGCAACGCTATCTACATATTTACGTGCAACGACTGCACACAACAATACATTGGATAAACGTAAAATAAAAAGGTTAAAACACGCTTAGAAGGACATCACAACGCTATGAGACGTCACGATCCACTATTACTACCCGCTAACCACGCAGACGAAAACGGTAGCACGTTTAACCTTACGGAAACTAAAATACTTGGCCACACAAAAACCTTGAACCTTGGTACCCTTTTGTATTTAGGCTCGGTTCTAGTTATTCGGCTAACCATGTCAGTAAAAAAATCAACACTTTAATATTTTCTTTTACAGAAAAGTCCAAGAAAAGCAAATGGTTTATACGAAATTTACTAGGTTAGGGGGTAATCAGGACAAATTAAGGTCATTACTTGCGTTGTGGATAAAGCGCATGTTTCATGGGGAACAGCACGGGTGGAAAAAGTTTTTCGAGCATCATCTCCGCAAAGCTTTTGATCCTTTTTCACGTGCCCCTCTTGCTTCGATGCTTAGTCAAGAAAACATCTCGATGCAAAAAATCAAGAACCTACCCCCTTTTATGCTTATGTACTTACGGCGTGGCACAGACTTAAACCAAAATTCACCAATCCAACTTTCCGTATCGACGTTTCTGAAACTACTTCTATATCTTTAGATATATTTTCCGCATGCCTTGCTTATCGGGTATTGCGAGTACAGACTACCTATATGCATCGTTGTATCGGTAATTATGAACATTTGAAACTTACTGAATGTGATTGGCGGGATACATAGGGAACCTTCGGTTATGGCGTTTTCTACGTCCCGTAGCCGATGTATTCTGCCACTGCAGAACCGAAGAAATCCCCGAACACCTATTTGTGGACTGCCGTTTTTCCATATTGTTGATCAGATGGTTCCCAGATATCATAAAACGATATAAACCTAACATCTCACACCACGGATTTATTGCTCGGTTTTCCCAGGGATTTTCCCTGCGCATTCCAAAGGGATTTTTGGCTCTCTTGGGAATCATCCGTCATCACATCTGGCTGGTCCAAAATTCCTTTATTTTGACAAAAAACAACCAAACTTTACAGAGATGGTCGATGAAATTCGTTCGTCTTTTGCATTTAATTTATGGTTAAGCTGCAACTTATGTGCACCAGATAACCACTTTTAAGCAAGAATGGTTTGCTAATGACGCGCTAGATCGCGTCTTAAACAATAACTCACTTAATCTGAACTTCTAATCGCGTCTTTTAATTTAAAATAACAATTTAGATAAATAATTTAGTTTAGGTTAGAGTAATTTTTCCTTTTTAATATTTTTATTCCGGAATAAAGCCTTTCTACAAATTGGCAAATCCATTTTTTCCACACTAGGAAGGACCAGGTACGTAAAGATTAAACTCAACGGGACCTCACACTACCTCTTGGTGGTGGTCGAGGTGATCTGGTACCTCACCCGTATTGGAGTGATGTCTTTGACTCTTTTATCACACATGAACAATGGACGTGATACAGGGTGAGCTCGAAACGGGGTCAAAATAGATATGGAAACATTAAGCTATCACATTCATAATATACTTGAACAAAACAAGGAGTTG
>JAOBAZ010165542.1:0-18238 GCA_026546875.1 Pteroeides caledonicum | reverse complement strand
AATATATTTATCCTTAATAGTTTTTGTGATGTTTTCGATTTTAATGTTTTTGATATTTGTTTCCAGATCAACTGGTTTTCTAGATTTGGATCGCAGAGTTTTAGAATATTTGTTACTTTAGAATTAGAAAGGGGTTAACCTTAACTTTTTGGCCAATTTCGGCCACTTTTTCACATTTGTAAAAGTTGTATAAACACGTTCAAAAATGATGGAAATAAGTTGTTTTTGTGTTAATTCACCGTTTTTTGACGTTTTCAGACAAGTTTTAAAAAAGTTGAAAAATGGCCAAAAATGGGCAAAAAGTAAAGGGGTTAACCTTACCTTTTTGCCAATTTCGGCCATTTTTTCACATTTGTAAACGTTGTGTAAGAACGTTCAAAAATAATGGAAATAAGTTGTTTTTGTGTTAATTCATCGTTTTTTGACGTTTTTAGACAAGTTTTAAAAATGTTGAAAAATGCCCGAAAAGTAAAGGGGTTAACCTTACCTTTTTGCCAATTTCGGCCATTTTTTCACATTTGTAAACGTTGTGTAAGAACGTTCAAAAATAATGAAAATAAGTTGTTTTTGTGTTAATTCAACGTTTTTTGACGTTTTTAGACAAGTTTCAATGTTGAAAAATAGTCAAAAATCGGCAAAAAGTAAACCTTAACTTTTTGGTCATTTTTTGCCATTTTTTGACATTTGTAAAGTTGTTTAAAACGTTCAAAAATGATGGAAATAAGTTGTCTTTGTGTTAATTCAACGTTTTAGTAATTTTGAACATTAATTGGTTGAAATCAATCATGAGATGCTGATTAAAAAATCAATTCCAGTGCAGAAGTCACATATTAAACATGGGTTGGAAAGTTCAAAACTTACTTCAGACCAATAAACATTTATCGAATTTACTTCCTGGCAATGGAATTGCATGAAAACCTTAAATTTCTTAAAATGTGAAGGGTAACCTGTAATTATAATGTCCAATTGCTACCAGAAGCTTAACTCCGAAATCGCTTAAATCATAATAATGTAGGAATGTTTTATAGGTTTGTTGCAAATCCGAGTCCTTTCGTTCCGATTCTGATCATCTGGATTGTAACAAATTGTTGTGTAAAATTTACAACCTCGAGGAGATCACCGTTTGTCAAATCATAGTTACCGGACCACATGGTTTGGAAGCTCAATCAAAATTCAATAGAACTCAACTGCTGCTTTTCGTTGTTTTAGGTGGAAGATAAAACAGACGCGACTACAGAGAACGACAAACTTTCACATTTCATAAAACTGGACAATAATACAGTATGACGCCAGTGTTTCATAAACCTGGACAATAATACAGTATAGATAATAAATTTTGACTTTCAAACTGTTCTTTAACAATTAGGGTCCAATTGCCCACATCCGTAGGGCACACAACTCAATGTGTGCAGTGGCGAAGCCAGCCCGCAAGGTTGGTCCTGCTATGCAAAGTTTTTAAATCATTATCATTATTCATTTCTTTAGAAATTGATTGTTTTTACGGTTGTTGAACATGGAAATATTTACATAGCATGACTAAATTGTCGGGCTGGCTACGCTACTGAATGTGTGTGTTAATAACAATTGAACTGTAATAATATCGATAACCTGACAAAACTACTAAAGTTACCAGTCAATAATCTTTGTGTAAAACAGTATTAAGAAAATGGAAATGAATATTAGTCTTTTATTTGCCTAACTGAGAGACGGAATAAACATCCATATAAATGGCCGAGTGATCATATACACCAAAATTGAGAGGCACTAGTAAATCAAGTGTCAAATGACTTCTCTTGCGACAAAACTACACGTCATTTTCCTATTTGCGGATTTACAACATGTAGACACATTTATTCATGATGACGCATTATATAAGAGAATGTTTTCGAGTAATGTTTTGTAAACGAGTACATCTCTTTACATGAGATCCATGCATGTATACCGAATTTAATGTAGTCTTTCATTCTTAAATTAATACTCCGAATAATAAAACAATAGACTACATCTTGTTGATAAGTTTACAGCATCATCGCTTACTTGGATCAAATGACAAATAACTACAAGACATTACTTTCTCTAACCCGACATGTTGGGCTTTGGTGAAGCTATTTCTTTGCTTGTTATTTCACATTTCTTTTAATTGTTTCATTAATTCCTCCACAGAAAGTCCATCGTCTTCACAGGTTTGTCCCTCACTGCTTATCTCAAACTCAGAAATCTATCAATAATAAAAACAAACTCAAAAACTCCGCTCCAATGGGCTAATGCAGTACGTCACCGAAGTGGGACGCGTTCCGGACAAGCTTGTCGCAGGCTCGTTATCAAGTTGTCACAAGGCTGTTAATTTATCAGGTTGCTACAGGCTTGTGAATATCAAGATGTTAACAAGTTGATGGCTGAAGGATGAAATCAAGTTGTTAGGATTAAATAACGTGTTAACAACATAATAACAAGTTGATGCAATTTGTCAACAAGTCTGGACCAAGGCTTACAGTACGAACGCAATCTCGCTTGTTACTACGACTTGTAACTTGTGCCATTCTCCGTGTGTATCACAAAAACTACTGCGTACATATTTTTTAGATGGAAAAAACAAATAAGTCTATAAAGTAGCGATGATGACAAAACGTTCTCAACGGGCCTGAAAAAGGAAATTTTTAGATCGACGTTCAGTACGTTAATTCAACATTTTTAAACGAATACAGAGGCTTCGAGTATCGCTCCAACTATGCATGATAGTAAGAACATTTACTACTGTATGAAGTATAAAATAATATATTGTAAAGACGAAATATTTGAATGTTTGACCCCCCCTTCAGTCTACCGGCCAGAGGAGATTGCTTCTCCCTACCTCCGCCGGCACACCACTGTTAGAGAGTGAGCCACGCATTAACTACGATAATTATTAATCAAGTTATCTACAGACAATCACTGATATCATGATATTTGTGTAAATGACAAGGCATCCAGCATTGTCTATAGACTATCGACAATGTATCAGTATTGCATTAAGCATAAGAATTTTCGGTATCTTTCGTCAATTTTATCTCCGAAAGTTGATTAATACATGCTATTTTCAGCGGACAAGAAATGACGGACTCAGTACTTGATATTACGGGGTGTTTAATATTTGACCGCAACAAACGCTTAAACGAAATAAAAACTACAAATGAAGATCTAACAGAAATTCAATACGATTTTTATCTTCTATCGTGATAAGCAAACTTTAACGAGAGAGTAACAACAGGGTTGGAAACACACCTTTCTTTGAATCCGTCCAGGTTTATTGTATAATAACCTGACGCCTTCAGCTAATTCAATGTCGCTTATTTCTTCTTCCTGTTTTGACTCATCCACTAACACAATACCTTAATGAGCATAAATATCATATATTAAATATTAAGTACTATTAACACACGAGCAGGAGTGTTTTATATAAAACACGAAGCGGTAACCGAGTGTTTTATGTCTGATAAAACACGTATCGCGATGTGTTTTAAATGACTGTGTTTTAGACGACTCGCTTAACAAATTCACTAATTTTTCACACAAATTCACAGAAATAATTTTGAAAATCAGTATCGTCTAAGCCGAGAAAATCAAAGTTAAAGTTTATATAGATTAGGACAAATCTTTGTCAGTTTTAAAACCTCCTTCGCGGTAACTATTTTTGTGTGTTTTCTTTGTGAATTATTAATAAAACCTCCCAAATATTTTATACATCTCACCATAGTCATTATTTTCATGAACAACTTCTGTTTCAGCTTTCTCTTCCTTCGTTTCCTTTTTATTTCGGGCTTCTTTTTCTACTTTTAACTTAAAAAAACAAAATGTTACTTTTGTCATAACTGGCTGGATGGCACCATTTTTGGGTTATAGACTATATTTTTACATTACGTTGTATATTTAACTTATAGACCTAGAACGAAGGGAGTTCGGTAAAATATTACCCCCAATGGAAGATATATCCCAAGAGCTTCTCACGAGGGATATATCTTGCCGAGGGGGTCATATTTCATCAAATTCCCCCAGCGGAAGGACTTTTATATCGAAAATGTCTTCTTTTCCCTCCCTCCATCTAACCTCGATCTAGTCACCGCGTGGTACACGCAATCACGTGGTACAAAGATCACGTGGTACAATGCAAGCTTTCTGATTGGCTAGTTTACGGTTGAGATATAACATATAAACTAATTTAAGCAATAAGACGAAATTGAAAGCAAGCGTATCGTAATAAATTCGCTTTTTTCATAAGATAAAATGATTGGTCAATACGTTCAACTTACTTTATATTCTTTTTGTCGAAGTTGACAATTTGTGTCTTCACAAACAGGATTAGGTTTCATTGTCATAGTTGGAAAGAAATCAAGCAATGCGTTATAACCAAGATAGTATGTAACCGAACCAAACTTTAGTAAATATCTAAATAAAAACAATCAAAAATACCGTATTTGAAATGTCTTTTCCCAGACGTTTTCAACTTATAGATAAAACTTTAGTAAAACTAAATATGAAAAAGTAGTCAGTAAACTGACGCAGTTGTTGTCTATCAAAATGCTGCCATGCAAATCGACCAATAAGGGCGCAACTTAATTTGAGTCGGTTTTCTTTGATGTACCGCGGGTTGTATATCACACACAGCCCTTGAATACCAATTGTGTTAAAAATGAAGGGAAAATCTCGCAAATTTGTCATCCAAATTCAATAAACCAGGACAGTATAGTTAAAAAACCTCCTCAAACATAAAATAAGTCAAATAATGCCCTCGAAAGTCGGACTGAATGTGCTATAAGTCGGACTGTACACCACATACAGTCCTCCTTCGAGGGCATTATCTCTTACATACCCAATATCTAATGACACATGCACGTGTTTTCCTTCAACAAAATCAACTGCGCATGTGTGTATTTAATCACACAAGTGATTAAATACACACATGACTGACACCGATTGACTGATTACGGGAGACGCGTAGCACACGTCTCAAAATGCGTACAAAATGTCTTAGTTTTAACAATATCATCACGTTTTGTCTTATATATATTTGTAATTTTGTATATATTTTTTAATCAACTTACTTAAGAACATTTTGTACAAGAAATCCAGCAACTACTCCCATTGTGGTTGGTAATGATGCAGCGCACACTCCTTCACGTTTCAATGTTTTTTCATCAATATTTTCGGCAACCACAAGAGGAGGTGCACACTAGATAATAAATAAACACATATAAGTATAGCTTCACCCACAATAAATTTCAATGTTCCAAATTCCAATACCATATTTTCAGTGTTCCAATACTCCAGTGTTTTAATAAAACTATAATAGTAAAACTCTCGCTTAAACCGCAGTTGTTGTTCTTTGCGAAAATTTTAGCTGAACACTTACGCCAAAGCACGCCGTCTCACCAGGTATGATGACTTGTATGTGACCAGAAACAGCATTCTCACTAACACCTGATTCCATCCACGGTTGGGATAGTTCATTGCAAGCCTAAAACCAAGAACCCAAAACTAGTAGTAAATTGAGATAATACAGTTTTTTAAGTCCACACTCACTGGTTAACCACAGGTAACCAGATAGCTCCTGTTCCGTTGGCTAGTACCATACGACAGAGATGGATGGTATTCCTATCGCACGGATTGTTGATTTCACACAAGGCAATTGTATAGTACATGCGAAATCGTCAATCTATTTAAATTTCGTTATCGCAAAACTGTTCTCGATATGTAAAGATTGAGAGCAAGGTTTTCCACACGGTCACTATCCAACTACATGTACACTCCGAGAAATTTCACCAGCCGCAGTGGGATACGTTCCGAGCTTGGCGCAAGCTGGTTATCAAGAAGTAATGCATGGTTATCGAGTTGTAACAAGGTCGTTAGTTCATCAAGCTGCCACAGGCTTGTGGATATCAAGTTGTTAACAAGTTGATGGCTGCAGGATGATATCAAGTTGTTAGGACAACTTGTAACAAGGTTGCAGGCTTAAACAACTACAGTAGTTAACAACACAATAACAAGTGGCTGCAATTTGTCAACAAGTCTGAAACAAAGCTTGCTAACGTATCTCGCATGTGGTTTGTTACTGCGACTTGGAGCAAGCTGATAACGGGCTCTACGTGTGTAGCAACCTCGACCAACCGGGCCTAACTAGGATCGCAAGCTGCACGCTAACCACGTCGATTTTAAGACCATTTTATATAACAGAGAAAAAAAGACATGAAAAATCATGAGCTAACTGTTCCTGATAAATATTTGCACTTTCACAACCAAAACTTTTCCTTAACAAGTGAAACTTTCACCATTGAGTCATATAGTCAAGAAGATAAACGATTTCGCCACAAAAGCTCTTCCCCTGACGTGTAAAACCTATGTGGTGTTTGTTAAAAATAAGCAAAGCTGTGGAGATAAAGCCGCGTATTAGTATCAGTGTGTATATCATTGTTGTATAACGCCTGATACTCTACAAGAACAGGATAAAAATTCATCTTACTGTGATCGACTGAGAAACCGTCAGACGATTAAGGTTAAATGCACGATGACAACATGAAACACGCCAAAACAGTATACTACCAAAAGTATTAGATCAAAAAGTTTTTCATCTAATTACTCAGATCCTAATTACAAATTTATGTTAATACGCCATAGCCAACAATTTCTTTCAACAATACAATAGTTTAATAATAACACACAAATTCAATCCTACTTCACCTATCAGACAATTAAATTAGTTTGTGTAAACAACTCGTTTCTCGTGTTTCATCAAGCAATCCAAATTGTCAAAAACTATAAAACAATAAAAAACACGCGCTCGTGTTTCAACTGTTTTCTCGTGTTTCAACTGTTTTCTCGTGTTTGGATCCTCTAATGTGACACTTCAAAAGTGGTAAAAATACTTACGGTATTTACGGCCATCCGAGCTTCAAAATTATCAACACAACTAAGAACAAGGCTGACTGATTTATTTTCTAACCCTCCTTTGCTACAAAATAGTTTCAAAAGCTCGTTATTAATTTGTACACATCTGAGAATGTTGAAAAATGTAAAAAACCTCTTAAAAATTACCTTATTCTTTCCATGAAATGTTGAAAATTATCCATTAATGTTATATTATAATTATATGTTTCAAATGTTACATCTGGATTGATATTTCTAAAATTAGAGAATTACAGAATTATTGTTAAAACGTTCGTTTTTAATATTACGATATAACTGCCAAATTATATCAGGTACGTTTCCTTACTGACTAAACTTACCTGATATGATTTGGCAGTTATATCGTAATATTAAAAATGAACCCAAAATATTGTTAAAGTTACAATAATATCACATACATGTATTGAGTATATTGAATTTAGATATTTAAGATAGTAAATGAAGATATTACAATTTTTTTAAGGTTTTTACCCCAACAAAAATGCCAATTTGTTTGTTTTAATAAAAATTATCATTCATGTCAAAAAACATCTGGATTTCCTACACACTTACCTTAACGTTTTCTCAGCTGCTTCAACTTTACTTAAGCCGGACTGCTCTGGTCGAAAAAATAATCTTAAAAAAACGAAACAAAATTACTTTTTGACAGAATAATATGTTGTACAGTGGCATTAGTCACTACAGATTACTGCATTCAGGGATTCAACTTTGTAGTATCCCAATATCCAAGTAGTTACAGATCTTAAATTTGGATACTGTGAAGCACAAGCTTAGTATCTAAAGAGATACTAGATATTCTGTCTATGAGTTTGTTCCAGGCACCCAGAAGAAATGCTCTTCAAAATAAGCAGCACACTATACCTTCCAGCTTGTATACAACCTATGATCTTCACATAACTCTAGATATGGGATACTACCGTGGTAATAATTCATGGCAGGCCAGAATAGAATCCTACAGGATACTGTAGGACTTTAAATAAGATCATATAAGATCTTTCAAGACCCTAAATAGGATTGTGTTAGTTTTAGGATCCCGTCAGCATCACAAGATCCTATTTGATTTGGAATCCTTTATCAGTACCATGCACAGGATCCTATTAGTTCTAGGATGCTCTCAGGATCCTGTAGGATAATACAGGATCCAGTAGGATCTTACAGGATCCTGTTCAGGATTTCTATCAGGAAACAATTTCTGGTAAGATAACATATTTTAATTTCCCAATATCCTGTTAGATACTGCTGAAAATCAAACATAAAGCTCTGGTATTGTACAGTTATTTCCATGTTTATATATTGAAATAGCTTAATTTAACTTATTTTGAAACAATGCTGAAGACAATAATTACAGTAATTAATTTAATCTATTCATGGCATGCTGGCCAAAAACATTACTCTGTCTAAGAACCTCTCTTATCTGGTGTCAGATAATGTAAGTAACTAAATCTGTAAGGTACCATAGAGAGCAGTGCTAATTGATGTGTTAACAAGAGAGAGATAGGCATGTTGTAATGTTAACTCATTCACCCATTGTGACCAGGATATATTTCCTTGACAAGTGAACTTTTTGGCTAGGTTTGTCATCAGTTGGTTAATAATCATAACGAGCCACCATTTGAACAGTAAAATCATCAAACATTACTAAGATTTGATACTAACTGTATATCAATGTACAAGACAAATGTTCAAGTTATAGAAATGTTAGTAAAACTTTGCTTGTGGTTTCACTAACCTGTTCATATTTGCAAGTTCAACTTTATCATAATCAAATAGAATAAGCTAAAAAATAAATAAGAAAAAATTAAAAAGAAAAAAATGGGGGTGTCATATTTTTAAACAATACTGTAATAATACTATACATAGTTTTGTATAAATGACAACAGCAGCTGCCTTTCAACCATGGAAAAAATAGATAAATGGCACTACAGTATATATACAATACTCTTGGCATATTCATATAAAAATGTTGTTTCATTTCAAATATGCAGCCTAATACAAGTAATCTATTTTTAAAATGGTTCAAAAAATGTTACCTTTCCAATACCACATCTAGTTAACATTTCAGCCACTACACTTCCTACGCCTCCAATTCCAACTATGGCAACTGTAAACCCACGAATTTGCTAAAAAAATTATTGCTTCATTATCGAAATGCTCATAAATTAAGGCTTGTGTGCACAGGGTTTCTCCTGGGCAAAGAAATACTGTTAAGTAAATGTTGGCTTCACCACATATGAGTCCCAGAGTAATTCCTATCCACCTGCTGAGGATTTCCTCAGGCCAAGTAAATTAACAATATATTATTGTTTAATTCATTTTTAAATAATGTGTGCTCTAAAACATGTATATTAACTAAACTAGAACTTACTTCATAATTCTCCACAATGCCCATCCTTTTCAGAGCCATTAAACGACTACAAGAAAACAACATGCTGTTGTTGTAGCAAAATACTTAAGCAAATGTGGTAAAGTATGATAAATATAATTGTTCATGTAAAGCTATCTGATTATAAAGCTATTAAGATTGCCACAGAGGCCTTAAAAACAACAGGTTTTATACATGCAACTCATATTTACTGTAATTGTTTGCAATAGTTATTCATGATAGGTGCCACAATTCTGTCCTTTTTACCATAACTCAATGAACATTAATGATAATATTTCATTACAGTTTGCTTAAAACTGGGTTACAATAATGCTAAAAGAAGTTTTCTACCCATAGGCTATGCATGTGTTTTGTCCGATACTTAAGACTGTATGCTAAAACG
The DNA here is from genome assembly GCA_026546875.1 of Pteroeides caledonicum. Taxonomy (NCBI): domain Eukaryota; kingdom Metazoa; phylum Cnidaria; class Anthozoa; order Scleralcyonacea; family Pennatulidae; genus Pteroeides; species Pteroeides caledonicum. Next base: position 8,537 of record JAOBAZ010165542.1, on the reverse strand, counting down.
TCCTCACCATGTACTTATCTTTCTAGTGGGTAAAAAACATTTAAACCTTGGCAAAGACATGAAATAATGAAATAGATGTGAACATAGTAGGTGTTAATTGTTGCTAAGGTTTTAAAAGAATGTTGCTCTTCAGAGAGGATTGAATATGACCACATAAAATCTAGTTAAAAGTTAAAATCTAGGTACAATTTAAATTGTCTGAGCATTTGTATGATAAGAATCTGAAACTCAATATATTGCTTGGCATTTCATTGTGATTATACAAAATGAAATATGTGTGTATTGGATAAAATAAAATATGCAATGCTTCTTGTTTTTATTATTAGAATATATAATTACTGCATATCACTGGACTGACAGCATTTGTCACCAAATATATTAATGCAAATTGTAGATTATTTCAAAATCGACAACACAAATCATTTGTGAATTGGTGAACATTCTGTTTTCTCCAATATACAATAACTTCAATAAATAGTGTTTGTCAATACGTTCAACTATCTCACTTCCAATTCCACTATTACTTAAAATCACATTTTGAACACTGTCTGCAGGATTTATTCATTGAATCAAAAATACAATTTGAAAGTCCAACCCAATTTAAAAATAAAAAAATCGGAATAGATATTGATATTTACATGATTTTCTTTCTAAACTTGCATATTGATATTTACATGATATTTTCTTTCTAAACTTGCATTTTATATTTCCTTGCAAAACACAGATCACAGAAATTTCCCACAACATATGGTACAGTAAAAGCTGTATTTGTATATCACTGGCAAGAAGCATATTGATATTAAACTAAAATAAGACTTCACAGACCTTCATATTTTTGGTTCTTTTAATTTAGTCCAATGAATATCTGTCGTGCAACAGAATATTACAGTTTATTAATGTATTCAGTATTATTTGTAGAGAATCATTAATAAAACTGCAGATGTATATGCAAAAGTCGTTGGACAATCAAGATTTTTAGTTACAATGTAATTACATTGATAGCCATTTTAAAATCAAAAATATACAATTTTATATTGTAAATGTGCAGTCTATAATTTGTCTTTGCATCGGTGTCGTTATAGTTTGCATTGAGTTTCCAAAATTACTGGAAGAAACGAGTTACTTTGTATTGGTGTAGTGATAGCTATCGAGATTTAAGAGACTGCGTGCGATAGCAAGGGAAAGACAGCTGAAAAAATAACCTCAAGAAATACATAGAAAACTGAGCACAAGAAGCTGATTTCGTGCCGTTTTTTAGCTAGTCAAGTGCTACAACAACATAAACACAACAATGTCAACCATTAGCAATCTACCATAAGCAAATTCACCGAATTCTACACGAACTGATGAAGGTTTGTTTGTGTGGAAAATTGCAATTTTCATGGGCTGAGTAGAGATATAAAAAAAACATATTTACGTGGAAGTTTCTGAAACTTCTACAAGTTATTCAATGGTAGTGTTATATTATGTGAACTAAATTATATCGACGTAAGCAAAGACTATGCATCGCCTTCAATGAAAACCAACAGATCAAACACGGCAATGAACTATGAAGCACAAACCTGTACGGATTCGAATCGACAACTTCAGAGCTCATTTTCTCGATCTTATTTCGTACCGGTTCGGTTCCATTCTGTTCAGCTAACAAGCATTCCAGTTCTCTGACCCTAGCTTTTAATGCTTCCAACTCGTGTGCCATATTGACTTTAATAAAGGGGATAAACAGATGTTTTACTTTGCTTCCTGAAAAAAAACCTTGACCCGAGAATAGATGATTCATCGATGTTATCGATGAGGAGATACAGCTGGACCGATGTACCACTGACTCAATAAAATTGTCAACATCTCGATCTTCGCACGTCAAACGACCACTAAAAAAACAAAATGCAACGTTTTTAAAGTAATTATTTCAATATTGTACAATTAAAATGAAAACCTTAAAAACAAACAACACTTCACAGTTAAAGGGAGCAAAAAGATTGTTTTTAAGAAATTCTTATATTAGCTACATTTAATGCGCGTCAAAAAAGTTAATTAAAGACAGGAAAAATATTTAAATATGTTTAATTAAAAGTAAATGAATTCAAAAGCCGAACTATCCCTCCATAATTAGTATTATACTTGGCAAGTGTGGAGCTGCATCAGTGAATGTGACCAACACATTTTATTTTGTTTTACCCAAGGGTAGATGATAGTGAAGGGAGGGTCCCCTATATCCACTATTAAACATAAATAAAAAGCCAGTGAATTTCAACTCACCAAGATATGAATTTGCTCACCAAAATATAAATTGCTAACAGCTGCAGACTGACATGGAATTAATCTTTCTACATATAGGACAGATTACCTTAAAACTACGCGCATTGTCAGCTGCAAAATCGTTATTCAATCTCCTAGCGGATTTGGTAGTAAGTCACATAAGTTAAACAGCTTGCAATTTAAAGTTCAAAATACCTGAACAACAATCCCATTGGTAGGATTTATATTCTTTGGAATTGTTTAACCAATAAGATTGTTATAATATTACCTTAAAATTTAAATTTCCACCATCCTGTCGGGTAATTTTTGGCAACTTCTAATCGGTCATTGGATTGAATAGTTTTGTAACTGACAAAGTGCGTAGTTAATCTGTCTTAAAAATAGGAAGATTAATTTTATGTCAGTCTGCAGTTGCTCTTAAATTTTTGTATTTTGGCGACTAGTTTAAACTAATTAGATTTCTGGCTTATATTTGGTAAATCGTGGGTGAGAACTAGATTCTTGTTCGAAAATATGAACAATTCTTAATATTCTTGTACAGCATTTCACACACAAACAATTCTTACAAAAATCGATCTCTAAATAAGGATGTTTTGGTTTTAAATTACCAGAACGTCTTGCGTAAATATTTCACTTCTGTTATCGGTTTTTAGTATTTTACTTTGGCCAACGCCAGAATGATTTCCTCGGCAAGTGCAGAGCTGTATCAATGAAAGTGTTATACCTTCTCGTTTGCATGTTTTTTTTCCATAACAACACATAGTTTGTCATCACTTATTCCTTGGTATACCTATAAAGCAAGAACGGATGAGTAGCCAATCAGAAAGCAGGATTTGACGACATACATTCCAGAACAGTGGTACACGTCGCAATTTTTGGTGAAATTTATGCCACAAAAAAATTTGTTGCAAGTTGCACGACGTTCTAACACCTCTTTGTCCAAATTTAAGTTTGGTAATACAATACTTAAGAGGAACAAAAAAACGCTGAGTTATTTTTTGGGGTTCAGTTCTCCTTTAAACCCAACCTAGAGGGGCCAGAGGGGCTACTTTCACGGTCACCTGATCACGTTACATGTAGCATTTAGTATTTTAGCGCACTACACCACTGACCAGCATTGACTGATAATTCTTATTCAAGAATGAGAATCACAGACGAACAATATTACGATCCGGTTCACGATTATTTAAAGACAAATAAAAAAAACACAGACAAATTAAGCACTCGAATATTATATTAACAATATACTGTACCGGAACTGTTTTCTAGTTTTCTGGACATCGGTGCAAAGTTATCTATTTTTTAATGTCATTCCAATAAAACACTATGACTATAAAGTGGGAAATATTACATCTATTTTTATGCTTGTCATTACTAGGGCTTGTCGCAGGCTAACATCCCGAAACATAACAAAGCAGACCCGTTCCACATGAATAGATATGAATCGGTCACCAGTTAAAAACTACTGATGCACCATTAAGCGACGGGAAAGATCGCCGAATTATATACACAAACACACTTGATTATATGATTTTTAAAAGTATTGGTGAGAAGGTAAGAAACGATAAGAAATATTAAAGAAATATGCAGTCTTCGTAATATTTTTTATTTTGTACCTAAAAAATACTTTGAAACATTGAGAGGTTCATACAAGGATTTAAAATCCAATATGTTTCGGAACTAGAAACGATTACAAATATTGGTATAATTTGTGCAAAACACACATTATAGCGAAATAAGAATGGCCCAGTAATATTTATTTTAAAATTCGTAAATTATACGTACCTGTATCATGGGTCATTGATATCTTATTAACATATAGCAAAACCTGTAAACAAATACACAACAATAAATAATAATACACAGAAATATTATATTTTTGGCAATTGGTTACAGGAAAATATACATCGAGGTATTTTAGTATAGAAAATATTAATCATGTTTTGGCAAGCTCGTTATTTTTTACATACATTTAATTTAATATACATATTTAAGTTTTATAAAATTAATCGGTTTGTAAAATATTAAATAATTTTGTTGCGGTTTTGTGCTAGTAGTGCAGCGGATATGGTAATCGACCAGATATAATGGTACAATCTCGTATATGGATTTCGGCTGGATATTTTCTTGTATCCGATCAGACAATGATCGACTTTTCCCAATCATAATTTTCCGTTAATCCAGATATAATAAAAACAAACATCGGTATACCTACTAACACAGACCTTGTTTATTGTTTGCTATGGTGACAAATATGTTTGTTATACTGACAAATACAATATACCAACTTGCGAATGAAATCTAGATAAGAACTTACTATAAGTATATATAAACGACTGAACATTTGGTATTAAACATCTCATTTCCTCACACCAGCGAAACTGCTCGAAGCTTAATGTTTACACCATTGACGCAAAGCCAAAACTCCTTACCGTTCTATGGAGAAAGCGCACGTCTTTCTCCGGTCTTTGTATATGGAAAATATCTGCTCGGTTTCTCCTCAAAAATGTTGTCAATTACATTCTTTCCGAAAACGCTAATGCCCTAGGAAGGCGTGCACATTTCGCGTGCAAAAACATAGAACAACTTGTAAAGACAATACGTGCAATTCAAGTAGCCAACTAAAAAAAAAAACGGCTAAGCCTTGTATAGTGTTGTATGAAATGCAATATCCGGCCAGATTTTTCATGGATATCAAAAGCCCGGTTAAAAAATTGTTTATTAAACTCTACTTGCAGGCAAGGGAAGCTGTAAGAGTCATTACTGGAGACCCGAATAATATAAGAAAAAATAATATACAGTTTCAGTGCATTATCACTGAGAAAAGATAAACATACAGCAATAGTTACAGTTCCTACAAGTAAAACATGATAACGACGCTGCAAGACTACGGACATAAGTTATTTCCAAACTACGCTGTACTACGCGCGGACATGTCTCCATAACTAGTGTTAAACTACAATTATGCATGCACAAGGCGTTTTAGTACGAAGCCTCGTTTTACGGAGGTACTACCCAAAGTCACCAGAGTGTAATTCAGGGATAGACCACTACCCTTAGGACATACTTTTAAAGAACTATTCAAGTTACCCTTGCTGTGCTTGGGGGACCACACCAAGGGAGTAGCACATGATATAAAATGTCGAAGCTTTAAACGTTGCTCGAAGAATCAAGCTTTAACTTGGCAGATGTTATAAAATCAAGTCATCTTATTTTTTCTTTAATACAGATCACCTACACTGGGTAGAAATGTAGGAGAGATCAACAAAACAAATTCAGGAGCCCAGCGAAATGAAACTATGTTATTTTACGATCGTTTTATCCGTTTTCTTAATTTGCATTACACACGGTAAGTGAGCGTAACACATTGTATCCCACACTAACACAAAATCTCCCTTGATATACTATATCTTATCCCACATTCAATGATATACCTCACTAACCATAACGTTCCCTTTTTACCTCGGATTGGCAACTTTAGCTATCTTGACAAAAACAAAAATTGCACAACATCTTATGATAGATATTTTTCAATATTTGTCAAATGTGACAAATGTTGAAGAATATTTACATGTCTCTCAGGATGATTCTGTAATAAAATCTTATAATAGCTATGCGCACATACTGATTTAGGTATATGCGTATAATTACCATAGCAAGTTGTGCAATCTTTGTTTACGGTTTTCTCGAGATAGCTGAAGTTGTCATTCCGTAAACCTTTCTATTACCCATGATTTTATTATACATTAATTACCAGTAACTCCGATATTTTAACCCCAACACAACAGGAAAACATCAAGAACCAAAAACAGAAAACGCTAAAAAACGCAACAGAATAGTTCGAAAACAACATGTACCTGGAGGCCTGGGCTCAAAAATACGAAAACAGTATGTCAACGGTTATGGTGGAGAGTCGCTTGGAATGCTAGGTACAGAAACACAATCAAATTACCAGGATAATCCTGGGATTGGTCTAACCTCACAAGGTAACACATTGACAACACAAACAGATGGATTATCGTTAGACAGCAGTCAAGGAGGCAGCAATGGTATCTTATCTATGATGAAGAATGGCAATGATAATGAATTTAACTCAGTCAGTAATGATCTTGTAGACTCGACCGAGAGCACAGATGGACGACAAGCAATCGGCAATGGTAAGAAAGTGGTAAATGTTCATTATAAGGCCGTCGAAAGTAGATCAATATTGGGCGGCTCAATCAAGCAGGATCGAGAGCATAACTTCATCCCCTTCTCCTCGTATGTTTTGCATTTCAGGAGGGTCACTACCTCTATTTTAGAGCACTTGCTGAGAGGCCAAACGATGGCGAATAGCACTTACGGAAAAAACAGTAGAGATACCGTTCAGTATAGCCAGTATAATTTAGTATTCTGTTTCGATAGTTTGTAGTAATTGTACTAGTAGCAAGAACAAGTTGGGGCTTCATCACTTCCTTAATTAAATCTTAACTTCCTTTGTCTTTATGTGTGTTTTACTATACAAATAAAAATTATTGCGGGTACTCAGTCAATAAAGCGTCCTGATTGGAACTAACCCTCGATCCCCGTAGTCCAATAGCTAAATAACAAAACCGGAGTACTCAAGGTGCAACAATTCAACAAGATCAATACGTTGCGCAGTTGTATATTCCATACAAAATGTTTCTTTTATGTTTAGGAATGATGCAAGGAGACGCTGCACTGGGAGGACCATACGTTGGGGGGAACAATTTAGGAGGTGATGGTGGTCTATCAGCAGGTTTAGGCGGTGGGGGGATTGGAAGCTCTGTAGCAGATGCAGGGCTAGGTGTTGGTGGGAACGCCATTGGGGAGGCAGGTCTTGTAGGTGGCACACCTGTTGGCACAGGAGGGGGTGCATTAAATGATGGTGTCGGGGCTTTAGGAGATGCTGATGGGAGTATTGGAGGTGGGATTGGAGGGGGGTTAGGTGGCGGTGGAATTGTAGGGGGGTTAGGTGGAGGTGGGATTGGAGGCGGATTAGGTGGTGGCATTGGAGAGGGGTTAGGTGGCGGTACTGGAGGGGGCTTAGGTGGAGGCGGGATCGGAGGTAGCTTGGATGGTAGCCAACTAGGTTTAGGTGGTGGGGGAGGTTTAGATGCTGGAAGTTTCGGGGGTGGAGATTTAGGTGTGGATGGTAACCTAGCAGGTCTAGGTAACAACAATGATGTCACCATGAATGATGATATCGGAGTAGGGGGATTGGGTTCTAGAATATCGACAGGAAGCAAAGGAATGGGTGGTGGTTTAGGAGATCTTGATGGCGCACTTTCAGGTGGAAGTGATACAAGTCTAACCGGAATGGGTGGACTTGGTGGTGGTATGGGACACATGGCAGGGTTAGGAGTTCATGGTGGTGGTTTTGGACAAATGCCAGGAATGGCAGGGCACAGTGGTGGCCTGGGCCAAATGGCAGGACTAGGTGCACTTCAGGTAGGAAACACATTTACAATCAATCAAAAGAATTATATTAGTTACTGGGATTACGTCATTCCTATAAGCAGCCAGTGTCTTGTAGGACCCTATACGACCCAGAACTAGGACCTGATAGGAGCATGTAGGATCTTGAATGAGAATTTGCAGTGTCCTATACAGGATCCTATGTATCTAGGATTCTTACAAGAGCCGATATATTCAGTTATCATCTCCTTCCTAACTTTTTTTGCTCCCATTTAACGTTTGACATTCAGGGTTTGGGCGACGATCAACTTTCAGACGCTCCCGATGAATCTCCGTCATCACTTCTTCACCCTGGTCTTACTTCAGTACTTCCAGGAAAGACAGTGCAAGCACATGTCAGCGACAAACCAACAACAGAGACAAACCGGCCGGCCATATCTGCGCCGTCGATCTCGGCTGCCATTCAGGCACAGAACACTGCGCAAAAGCAGCATCAAGAAAAGCTACGCCGGCTCAAGATAAAATTAAAAAAACTTCGCAACAAGTTAGAACAGCTTCAGTCACCTAACAACAAACAAACCATAATGTCCAAAAGCGAACAACAGGAAAATGCCAGCGCTGAAATGGATACGCTAAATGATTTAAAAGAAGCAACAGTGGATGCTATCAAAGAACTGCACGCTGATTATCCACATGCTACAAAAAAGCACCATTCAGGTAAGGGTACACAGATAGATAGAGAGATGAACATACAGCCACGACCGCTACTATTCAATAGCGACCTTAAAGTGCTTATGACACGAAAATTATTATTGTCTTATCTGAAAGAGCTCTTAAAACTATAGAGTAAGTTATTTTCT
>JAOBAZ010165431.1:0-10609 GCA_026546875.1 Pteroeides caledonicum | reverse complement strand
GATCTATGTATAATATGTGTATGTGTGTGTATAAAAACTAGCTTTGTTTACAGACGTCATAACCGAAGCCGAGTAACGTCAGCAGTTAGTAATATCTCAGGGACGGCGCAATTACGCGGCGACCATCAAGACTGACCAATCACGTTGCTTGGTTCTTCAAACAAACTCTCCGGTCTTACAAACGCTTGAGTTGTAAACAAACGCATGTTTCTCGCGGCAGCAAAAAGCGAAGCAAGATGCCCACAGTTTCGTGGTCTCGCTGAAGTGCGCTGTTAAGCAGGAAAACACTTTGTGGCTTCGCTAGGGGTCGCGAAAACGCCGAACGCAGAACATATGGCCGGCAGTTGGTGCGAGAAGAAGGTGGTTACGAACGACAATTATACAAGCAAAGCAAACATATTGTAAACTTTTCAACACCTACAACCTTTCAACATGTTCACATCTGTAAAAGACCAAAGTGAAGAAAGCCGTTTGGAAAATTCCGATTTAATTAGCTGGGAGGAGCAGTTGTCAATGGCGGCCTCCACTTCGTTGTATGGACTCGTACGTGTTTTCACACACTGTGTCAGCACCCCCCGCTCGATCGTTCGCGCGCAATCCCATTCGAACATTTCGAAAAGGCACGCATAGCAATCTTCAATAACTGCGGAAACCACTGAGTAGTTTCATAAAAGACAGACAACGGCAACTCTGAATAAAGTAAGCCTGTGAATTAGCCAATGTTTCGACTTAATTTAACCGACTTTGTTTATATGATGACGAAATAAAGCCGAGACGTTGAATAATCAAAATGCTTACTTTACTCGGACCGTTGTTGTGCGCTATTCAATCTTATTATTCTGATATCAACTAGTTTTTTGGTTCAGCTAATTTGATTATTTCCGTCTATTTTTGCGCCAAAACATTTGCTGGTTGTGCTGTGATGTGACAAAATGCTTTACCGGAATTTACCAGTGGATAATAACACGAAAAGGAAACATACGTTTTAGTGATAGTGTGAATCTAGAAGTGAAATTTAAAAGCGCAAGGTGCTACACGAACCGCTCAGTGATGGATTCTGTCGCGTCCATACTAGGAGGGGTTCCGTTTTTTAAATGCTTGGATATGCGATCATCTATACTTGGACAGAAATTATATGTCTTCGGGCAAAAAAGCAATGGGACTATAAAACACAGTTGCGCGGTTCTTCATGCGGCATTTTAGGAATATTGTTTCATTTTCGACATCGACCCGGGCGAAATAGAGTGCTTAATAGCTTGGTTTAACCTAGAGGCTTTACAGCATCGACAATTGACGAGGCTAACTTCGAAAATAGCCATTTTGTTAAGACGGCTGGGTTGGATTTGCGTGCAACATGACATGTAACGAATATATGAGATAACGCGCAAAATATAACATTTAACAAGTATGACAAATAACGCTTAGAATGTATTCCGTTTCACTCTTTCGTCGCGATGGTCGACTGGCTTTGGCTAACGCTAGACAACTTTACTTGTCAAGTGAAGAGCTTTGACAATGAAAGTGCTCAAAACTATCTTGTTAACTCTTTCATCACCAAGCTTGACCAATATTTTGCTTCGCTTTACTTGTCAAAAGAAGTGCACTGCTAATCGAAGGGTTGACTTCTGAACAATGTCAATGGTCGACTTTAACGTTTTACTCTGACTAACTGGATAATTATACTTGTCAAGAGAATAGCTACGGCTAGTATGAATGTGTTAAAACCTTCTTAAAACTGTTTCGCTGCCATGGTAGACTTTTATTGCTTTATTTTGGCTAACGCCAGACGGTTTCAGTTGTAAAAAATCGCCCGCAACCGTATAATGGGCCGGTAGCTACTTGTGTTGATTGACAAACTCACATCCTTTCACTCTGTCCACTCTAACCATCATAAACTTTCACTCCTACGAGGAAGAAATCCCAGAAAGATACACATAAACAACACATTTCGATGCTAGATGCCAAACAAATGCCATTCTATCCTATAGAAATATAAAATGTTTCCCCTAACTAGACAAAAACAATCGCAGCAGTTTCGTCAGCTCTATTGCATGAAAATACAGTAGCTAGTATTTAATGTGCGACTGTTCCTTTCACAATTCAGTTAAATAAACAAAACAGAAGTGCAAAAAGGAAAGAATAATAGGAAATAGTTATTTGTTCAACTTATGGTGAGACACTTGAATTCCTAAACTTCCACAGCGCAATTTCGGACATAATTAACACTTACATATGAACAGGAATCCCCGTAATTGGCGGGTGTTGCAAATATTGAGAAAACAACATGAAAAGGTGTTAATATACCTTTTTAACGCAGAAAATTATGTTAGTGTCGTCCCAGCAAAACGGTTAAGGCGGTAATTCATCTGGATTTTGCATTTACATTTCAAGATGGCCCCTTCTGTTTTTATGCTTAGCTATTATTTTCAAAACTAATAGTTATCATTACCTAAATTATCTCAAACTAATTAATAATTCATGAATGAAGAACAAAGGAAGGCAGCCCAGTATCTTTGTTTGAATATCCTGATGAAACAGTTGCATAAACTAAGCCAACTTTTTTTTCAATTTTCATTTAAAATACTGATACGTTTGAGATGCCGTATATCATGCACTCAAAAGCGTGTTTCATCAAGATGTCCAAACACCTCGATATTAGTCTAAAAACCTCGGCTTCGCCTCGGCTTTCAGCAAACGTCTTTGGATTGAAGCAGGCTTTCTCGCCAATAGTATATTACTTCAACAGCTTCGCTATAAACTTGATGATATAGTTGCAAATCTCGCTCACTTGGACCACCAACTCTCATCAACTAATGCTAATGCTCTCTCATTCTCTCTCATCGACTCTCATCAACTTTAAGCAGGTTCAAATCTTGCTGAGTGTTAAAGAGAGTTTTTGAAGGCCGAGCGGTTCGCAATATGCCCAATTAGCAAAAAGGGCGACGCTCCCAAAGCAATTTTCTAACAATGCTGTCCAAAAAATACTCAAGCCTGCCAAGGCTAACTTAATAACAGATTAAAAAAAACCGTCAACGAAATCATTATCATTAATAAATGTAGTTTCAAAAAACGGTCTTTCAATTCCATAATAAACTCAAGGAATGAATACATGGGGAATTTCCAAGCGGGGCTGAAATTTGAAAAGAGTTGGATTTGGAAACGGTTTAATTTTTATGAACTACGAAACTCATCCAATTGCTATTGTCCATGATAAGCTAAATTTACATTTGGTTATGTCCTATATACAGTTTCTTATATAGCCTATTTATTCATCATGATACACAATTTCCTTTTATAAGAATGCAAAACGTTTTACCAAACCTAAATATTCTTAAAAGGTCATCGTTTTGAGCCTCGAGAGATTCTTAAAATATCCTTATTTACTAGTATGGGATATTGATTTGCGATGTGTTTGAATATGATTTAAAAAAGCGACGTCAATATTCGAAATTATAAAAGAGAAGACCTCCCAATGTATAGAGATGTCAACAACTATCTTATAACTGTATATTTTTATCACCTTTTTATATACACTCAATAGAAAAACAGGGCAAAAATTGGCTTTGTCCCCGTCGACATCACGCTGTTTTTCGCATGGTAGCAAAAAGACGTCGCGAAATGGACTTATTTTAGATGAGGCTTACCTATATTCTTACAGTGTTCATGGTGGGATTCAGCACTAGCGCACCTAATTTTGCATATCACTGCTTAGCCAATCAAGGTGCACTAGTGCTGGATCCGACCATGGTGTTCTTAAATTTTGGACCGTTCTGTGCCTGAATATCCTTATGGAGTGTATTCTTATATAAAAAGAAAAGCGTGCAAACGTGTTTTGTATTCTGACACATTTTCATACACCAAAAGCCGGGCCAAACCTTCAACTAGGTGTAATGTGAAATTCAGGACTATAGCCAAACAACGTTAATACTTATTCAGTATGTGATGAAAGGTTGGCACATACATACGTTTCTTTGTGTTCTTGTATTAATTTCGGATACACAGTAGAAGACTTTTTCTATAAACTTGTCCGTTTATACTACATATGTCGATATGTATACCTGGAGTAAATCGCAATAGCCTGGTATAAGTTTATGATATTGATAATGTTCTTATTAAAATAATAGAAATTTCTACCACTTAAATACGTTCGACTTTCCTGAATTGATATGGCTTGACAGTTTATAAAAATATTTCTCAAACATTTAGTTATTTAGTACCACAAAATGCACAGCGGATTCGTCCTTCGGTACTCGGCGGGCATGTGCAATAAAACTACAAAGTTTTCGTGCTGATCACGTTCTTTGCAAGCGGCACGAATTGAAAATCCATGACATATGATGTACGGCAATGTATTTTGCAATAGTCATGAATTTCGCTTGACACCGGGCTGAAATGTATACCCATGTAATCATCTGCTCAATTCAATTTACGTCATCTCCTTACTATCATCTATTTTTATAGCCGGCCTGGTTTCACACCCTTTTCCCAATACATATAATACGGCGCAAACTTAGCGCACATATGCTAATGATTGTTCTGACACATTCCGCACACACACATGCAATACATTCACAAGTAAACTGTTGCAATTAAAATGCCGAACTCTAACGGTTAATCGAGCCATTAACGATATTGTCGGAAATTGAGTAATAAATGTTTCGTAAGCTTTATTACCCCAGTTATATATTTTTTTTATCTAAAATGACCAACAGTTGACATCTACCGCGGCGACAATGCCGAGGTTACTAGGCGCGCTTTCTTAATAAACTATTCTTGGATACACCAAAGTGGCTTAGTCACTAATAGAAACATATTACAATAGTCTGGTATTTTTGAGAGTAGATTATGTTAGACAAAGCATTCAGAAGTAAGATAAAATGTAATATGTTGTGACGATGTTAGAGATAATAGCTTAGCTAGTGATAATCAAAGTTAACCATAGTCTGGTGTTATTTAAGCAGTAAAATATAGTTGGGCGTTAAACAAGGTAAAATAGTCTTCGTGTTAAACATATGGTGTTCTACAAACTAAACTAAACTTTGGTGTTATACCGGGTAAATATAGTCGTGTGTTGGACAATATAAAATAATCGTGTGTTGGACAGAGTAAAATAGTCGATGTTAAACAAAGTGTTGGAGAGAGTAAAATAGTCTGATGTTAGAAGAAGCAAGTTGTCTCAGGTGTTTGACAAGGTAAAATAGTCTGGTGTTGGATAAAAAAATAGTCTGATGTTATACAAGGTAAAATTGTCTAGTGTTAGAAAGAGTAAAATAGTCTGATATTAGATGAAGTAAAATTGTCTCAAGTGTTGGACAAAGTAAAATAGTCTGGTGTTAGAGAAAGTAAAATACTTTGGTGTCAGAAAAATTAAATAGAATGGTTTGGAACAAAGTATACTAAAAACTTAAAAAATATAAAAACTGTTGTTTTAAACATATAGATAACCTGGTGTATAAAATAGTCGGTATGGTGAACAGTCTGGGATTAAAATGGTGCACATTTTTACAGCAGAGTTGAATTTGATTAGATTTGAATAATTGGTAAAGTAAATTAGTAAGGAAGTACAGAAATAAACAAAGGTTTTTTAAGTCTATCTGTGGACGAGATTAAGCGAAGTTGATAGCGTTATTCATGTGTTATAAGTAGACAATTAGCCTTCGACTAAGTCGGTAACCATTGAAGTTTATTTTATAAAGGCTTTGACATAATCGCCTGCTGAGCATTACATAGTTGCATCCCTTTCCCAGTTATTGTCGACCTTTGGCATTTAACTTTAACTAACACCAGACGATTTTACTTGTCAAAGGAAAGGTCTTGGCTAGGAGCCCCCTTAGTACCTTGACTAACGCCAGACAGATTTACTTTCGAAAGCGATAAGCTCTTGGCTGGGAACGAATGGGTATGGGCAAATACTGCACACAATTAAGTTTATTAAGCATTAAGCCACGACTAGAATATCTTAAGGGTTAAATTATCCAACTCTTGCTACCAACTCTTGTAATAATTAAACGTAAATGCGCAATCAGCAAACAGAAGTGGGCTCAAATGAAGCGGATACAGTACCGTAATCCAAGCACATTTTTTCAGGGTTTATTGATAGAAATTACTAATCCTAGTTTCGCCGATAAAAGCTCCTTAAGAGAAGCTCTTCAAGTGGTTTATATTACGAAGTAAAGAACCTCCTTTGGTGCTTGTACAGATAAAATGGGAGCATTACAGTATAAACATAGCGAAGCTTTTACAGATGTCCTGGCAGCTGCTGACGCTTGACCACTAGGAGATTTCTCCTGGTGAGTAAAATCGTCTGGCGTTGGGCAGGGTAAAATCTATTGAATGGCCATTTTTGGCACAATTCGTCGTCAGTGGTTAAGAACAAGGAATGATTGGCCGCACAAAAAGGAAAATCAAATCCACAGTCAGAACGTTTTCGTTTATAAGGTCCCAAATATTTGAGTGAAGACTGCGCGTGGAGCCAAAAACGAAGCTTTCGTGCATGCTGAGCAAATGGGAGTAATTAATTTTTTTACCCTGGATAGCTATCGTATTTTTACATGATATGGCTACATGAGATTTGTAATAGTCGATGTATCAGCGTTCATTTAACGAGACTTGTAGAAGGGTTTCAATGATAACAAGATTTGAAAAATAAAGTTAAAAGCTTTCTGTTGTTTTAAAAACAAAAAATCACAGGTTGGGAGAGTTGTTGCCAGCAAAGCACAAACAATCTTCATTTCTAGCTTTCAAGGCTCCTTTTTTAATTCCCTATCTATAACGATGCGAACATGTTATGTTCTCTTCAAGGAAAGTGTTCTCCAAACACTCTCCGGATTACATTTTGTCAAATCGACCTTAAAATCACCTAATCAAACGGCTTCACCCCTGCTATTCAAGCCTGAGATTCAGTTAGGTTTAATACTTTAATGGGGGAAATGATTCATCATTAAGGCGTTCCGTTAACACTTTGTAAAAAGCTTCTCGCTTCATTTTCACTTGTTAATTGTATAATTAAAATATACCACGGTATTTTTTGGCTCAATCTTGCGGACAAAACTACATTGTGTATGCGAAAAAACTTCACAAATAAATCAGACAAAAAAGTTCTATATAAAAACGCGACCACAATGTGACAGTTGTTGGGCGTATCGCTGCCTTCTCTTTCGAATGAACGTTAAGAATAAAGATTTTACAAAAGGAAACAAACCTCACACATATATAATATTTCAAAGCAAAAAGAACGAATGAAGTTGAAGTTGAAGACGAAGGATATGTACGAATGATTTCAGTTGAAACCAAAGTCAAAGCGACATATATACAGTAGACCAATGTAGTTGTAATAACATATATCTAAATACTGAAACATGCCGAGTTCTTAGACTTGGTAAAGAACTTTTTAAGAAACTTAGTAGATGCTAGTTTCAACATTATCAAAACTGGTCAAAGCAGGTATGCACCTTCACAATTAAGTATATTCTTTGTTAAAAGTTTTAAAAGCCATATTTAAATATTCTTCGCTAATTCATGAAAAGAAGACAAAACGAACTTGTTAACAAGATTTAGTTTGATTGGATTTTCTCGCTTAAAATGACGGAAAAATTACTTCAGCAACTATCTAGTTTTTCGCTCTTATCGCAATGGTTTAAACTACTCAATTGGAACATGGAGAATTTACGGATACCAAGCCAAGAAATAAGAACACGAAATAGTCATAAATTTAAGCACAGAGTACCATGATCAACAAAAGATATTTTTAAATATTCGTTTTATCCTAGAACATTATAGTGGAATAGCCTTCCTAAACAAATAGTCTTACCAGAGACATTAAACATTTGAAACTGTCGGTTTAGGTTAGGTTAGTTTAGATCATTTTCATTTGTGTTTTAATGTGTTATTGAAAAGTTGGCGTGATAATCTTTCGATTTTTATAGGGTAGATGTACATGCAGATGTAGATTTCAAACTATCATTTTGATTTCTGCATTACATGCGCAAGAAAAGATACGCAGACTACATGCCCTGACACTGTTTCGCCAATGCCTATATGATCCACTTTATGCATAAATTGCAAATAATATGTCACTAATTCTATACTTATATAACTTTCGGGATGCTTCACTAGAATAAAACTCATGTTGGCATGTCGCTGCGTCACATACGCAAGAAGAAATATATTCATGTATTGCCATTGCCATTGGCCCTGTTTCGGATTCACAATGACAGTGTGACTTGCTTTATACATAAATCGCAAACAATATGTCATTAATTCTATGCTAATATACCTTTCAAAATATTGAACTGAAATAAAACAGAGAACTTTGTTAGAATGCTTTATTACACCAAATGCTTGCCTGTTGTGTTATCCGCGTCATAAGCAGTGTCTTAATTAGAATCTCTTTCATTGCCGACAGCAAAAAAAACATTGACCTGAGATATTTTAGAATTCCGGCTCACCAGCGTTCACTGGCGTGTTTCAAGTTCTCGCCACAACATGTGAAGAAAACAGGACTTTTTTTTAAAGAACTATATCCAGTTAGCCGGAGACGGTTCTTCAAGCCTTGCAGTATAAAGGTGGTCGTATAATTAAAACGCGTGTAAATAAATTATTATGTATATGTCTACAATTTGATGTATGTCAGTTTAGATAAGATTGCTGCCGCGATGGCTTCAACTAAATCGGGAACAATTGAGGACCGAAAGGACGCCAAATTAAGGTCACCACTGTAACTTATATGTGTAAAAATAGGCCACGAAATAAATTAACGACAAAACCCACGGTCTTTCTACAGAGCTTTCTGTGACGCAAACAGCGTTTTGAGACAAGTTTGGTACGCACGACGCTAGTCTGCATGTGCCAGTGTGATTCCAGTAAGGTACACAGTGAAATCGATTGAAAAATAGCCGATTGCTAAAAAATACTTGGAATAATAATCCGTATTGAGCCCATCAAAAACCGGTTGTACGACAAGGCTGCTATTAAGTGGCATATGGAAGTGAACAGACCGATAAATATGGGGATATTTATCGAGCACGGCATGATGTACCTTATCTTTGGTGTAATATGCACGGACAATACGTAACAACTATTCTTATACGGAATATATGTAAACGATTTTCCAAAGCGAGTATCTCTTACGGACAGAATCGCTCGTCCCAACTTGTCATTCTCGATTTATATTGGTAGGTCTAAAGCTATTTTTCAAAAGCCGCACGTGGAATGAGTTGTTTAGCATAAAATGCGCGCATGAACAACATCTAAGACCTGTTGTGAATATAGTTCGATATAACACAAATCACGAGCAGTTTGCGACATCGATTTAGCTACGTCTCGGTCGTTGTCACTCGTTCTACGTGATTTGAATCTAAGCATAACGCAAGACAATTATTTTATAAAGACAGCACATAAAAATAACTTGTTTATCAAGCCATAAAATGCGCAAATGGAACACTTCACAATGTTGTCTAGCGTTGGCTCCACACACTGCAAATACGTCTCGGCTTTCTCGTACAACGCACTTGTCGTTCATTCTTCTACTTGAATATTATAATTATAGTAAGACGATTACGTTACTGCAAGAGAAATAGCTTATTTGAACTTATTTAGCATAAAATGCGCAAGTGAAAGCAGGATGTAATCTACAATTCCAGATACCACATACAGTTTTAAATATCACTGCGTCTTCTCACAGGTCACTTGCTGTCGCTTGGTAGTCTACTTGACTTGAATATATAAGTATGTCGTAAAGTAAGCAGGCCGTGATATAAAAATAATCTGAGACATCTGTATGCGCTTGGAGGTATATTCGTCAAAGTAACGCGCGTAGCGGAAAACGGGCACAAATCGACGTTACATTTGCTTACCGGTGAGTTGGTTCTAGTCCGTCTTCTTTTTGACTGTACTGTACTCTGGAGACTCATGAGAACTGTAGTGACTACGAGTAGTTTCCAAACCATGATGCACGTTCTCTGAGGATCTGTGGTTTATAATAAATACCCGTTAATTGAATTCTCTCACCCGTTTCAAGGGGCTTGCTCGCCTAGGTTTGTTCACTCGGGATTTTCGCACGCCTCAACGAGGTTTCCAGCGAAATGCAAGAGTGCGCGCAGTCAAGCTACGGACTCTTGGGGGGTTATCGTTAGTAGGAGCGTGTATTCCCGCAGCACTAAGTTATATACGAGACACTTACTTGAAAGAGAATTGACTGTGAATTGCGTTCGTTTTTCTACAGCACTAGCGGAGGTCGCGTTGCGTACACGAGTCGATGCAAGTATGATTGATGATGTTCGGAAGCAGGCGTTTTAAAGCTTCTCTAGGGCCCCCACTTATCGCATATATCGTCACCAATTAAACACGCGCGCACCGTAACGCCATGCTCAAACTGCCAATGAACAAGCGGAAACAATAAAGCTATCAAGTGGAGCGCCCAACAGCGCCCTACGTGTCAACATCAACCACAGTTCGCACAAGCCTGTGTGTGAGTGCCCGTGGTCACAGTGAGTAATGGTAAAAACAAAATGCGCCACGAGACTACGATTATTATGGACACACACACACACACACACACACACACACACACACACACACACACACACACACACACACACACACACACACA
>JAOBAZ010165320.1:0-10609 GCA_026546875.1 Pteroeides caledonicum | reverse complement strand
TGAGTATTTACATTCAAAGGATGATTAAATAAGATGAAAATCAGAGAAATAATTTTTCCCATCATACTGCCCCTTTAGAGGTTTTTTTAACCATATACCTGTGTATAATTTCTTATCTGATTATAATTTCTAACATTCCTACCTGGGAATGAGGTTGAGTTTTTTACTTAGCATATCTATTTCTAAATAAAGAGCGAATAGCCTTGCCAAATTGCCACAAAATGCCTGATTTACAATCGAACACTTCATATATGTATATTTAGTGTATTCATGTATACAGTCGTACACATAATAACATATACATACCGTGTATATAATAATTAAACAAGCATTTTGATCGGCAATTTCGTGAATGTTTTTTAGTACTTATTTTAAAGTTAGAATCATAAACATGTATCAACTCACATAATTTCAACAGTATTTCTTTAGCTTTTTTCTCACACCTTGTGTTTGTTTTATTTATTCTCATCGGTATACACCGACCATTTCCGAATCCCTCCCGACAATTCAGAATGCCATAATAAACCCGACACTCTCCCCCTATTTGATTCATGCATTAAAGCAAATAAACATAACACAATTAGAAGTTAATTATCCTGCATTACAGTTCAAGGTTCAGATGTTCTCACAGATTTTGTTCAGTTTTCTTACTCGACTGTACTTTCTTCGTTCAACATGTTCTTAATCCGTTTGTTTGCTGTCACAGCTGTCGCTCTTGTATAGGCGCGAACTCTCGTGACGATTTAAATTCTCCGAGTGTTCTTCTTGTCCCTTTCCAATGTCACAGATCAGCTACATAGGTCATAGGTGTTGAACGACTCGTTCAATATACAATATGATTTCCCGGTTCTCAATCTGGCGGTACGAATTACTCCATCTCTTACCTTGATCAGTTTCACAACGGTTTCAATGTTCCATTTGCCACGATTTCTTCGGTCACTAGCTACGTCACCGACTTTCAGTGATAAACTTTTCCCATTGCGTTTCAGGTTATGCCTTTCTCTTAGAATTCTGACGTACATGATGTACATGTATTCGTTAGTCCACTGTGACCACAATACGTCCTTACAAGGACGTAGATATCTAGCTCTTTTTCCCAAATCTGTTTCCTTAATAGGATCTAACATCTTCTTCAGGTAGGAGATTTGACGGACCACACATGATAAGATTCGGCGTCAAAACCGGTAGTTGAACATTGTCTTCGACGTATGATAAGGGACGTTATTTACAGCAATCTCCATATCGAGTAAAACCTCCTCTAATTCATTAAAATCCAGAATAGCTCGACCAATCGACTTATAGAGAGCTTGCTTGACGTTTCCCACTAAACGCTCAAACTGCCCACCCCACCAGGGAGCCTTAGCCAGGTTAAATTTCCATTTGATTAGGTGATGGGCGAGGTAATCTTGTAACTTCTCGTCTTTCATTAACGCACTCAACCACTTTGCAGCAGCTACAAAACTTTTCCCATTATCTGAGCATATGGTGGAAGGTCGTCCCTGCCTTGCTATAAATCGCTTCAAACAGGTCTGGTGTGTCAGCAGTTCGAGGTAGATCGCTCTTGACAAGCTGCAGGCAAAAAGCAGAATGTACGACTTGCCTTCTCTCTTCTTGGAGACTTTATATAGACTATCGGACCCGCATAATTAACGCCAATCACTTGAAACTGCGAGGATTCGATACGTTCAACAGGTAGGTTTCCGGGGGGAGGGCTGTGAAAAGCTGTCGCGTGAAACTTCTTGCATCCAAAACAACGAGTGTTGACACTTCGTGCAAGATGTTGCAAGCGTGGTATCCAGTAATGGCGGCGAACAAGTGTCATAGTAAGGCCAATTCCCCCATGCAGAGTTAATTCATGAGCATCTTATACAATCTTTTCAAACAGAACGGCTTGAGGTGCTAATTGATCTACACTCGTAGATCCCATCATGATTTGTTTGTAGGTTAAGGGTAAGCTCATCATCGCAAAACTTCTCTGTCTTTCTGTGTCTCTCTTGGACTCTTCGGATTCACTATTTCACCTGTTGCTCTGTTTCTTCGGTCGTCAGGGGCCCGAGGTTTCGCAAATGTTTTGGATTCTTGCAGTTGTGGAGAAATCTCGCTATCCACCCGTTAATACGGATTGTTTTCCAGTAAGGATGTTTGATTAACAGTGCATCAAACTCATCTTTCGTCTCTATCGCTGTCGCAAGGATTTCCTTCATCCTTTTGGCTTCGGCTTCCGAACTCTACTGGGCACAGTTATCACAGAGGCAGGACACTTGTCAGGATCAGCCAGCCAATCAGGCCCGTTAAGCCATTCACTAGTTAAATGATTTACTTCATATCGTCTACTCCCTCGATCGGCAGGGTTATCGTCAGTACTGACATGGCGCCACGTAATGAAATCCTTCTCACTGTTTTTTCTCACCCTGTTGGAAACGAAATGTTTGTATGTTCCACCTCCCTTAACCCTGTGGAGAGCGACTAGATTATCTAGCCATCCAGAAACTGCTCTGACTGGATACCCCGAAAATGCAGTTCGTACATTGTCAACTAAATTCGCGGCCATATAAGTCCAAACACCAGTTCCAACCTTGGGATTGTAAGATTCTATTTGGCTAATCGCGATTTTGCCGCCATCAACTCTACCTTGTGGTTCGTCGACAGCTCTCTCCACCATACCTTCTGTTAACTGTTCTTGAATTATGGCATCATATTTGTCAAACTGGACTAAATGTCTCTCTAGTTTCCTTACCAGACTCTCCAAGCGCTTTAGACTTCTACGTTCATTTGTTGACAAGGGGTCATGTTGAGATTTCCACAGCAAATTTGCCTCGTACCGACCGTCCTTATTTCGGGTTAGTTGTTCTGCAAACTTCTCATAAATGACTTGTTGAACTCCTCCTTGTCGGTCTTCCATACCCAATACATCCAAACTACATAAATTTTATTGAAACTCGAAACGTTCACCTTGAGCTGTTGACATTTTGGGTGGTTGAACAGACCATCATCTCACTTTGCTTATGCTCTGTATGGGTTGGTTTCTTGTGTAGGTTCTTTATTAAGGACGATGAAGCATACGAACTCCCTGAGCCTGAGTCTAGGAGTGCTCTACATTTGATCCCATCAACTGACACCACCACCACTGGATATATTACAGCAGATTCACCTGTTGCCACCAGCATCGGTTCTTTTTCAAGTTTCGCATAACATATGGAGGTATGACGTTGAGCACCACATTTCTGACACCTGTACTATCTCATACAGCCCTTTGCTTGGTGTCTTGCACCGGTCCAATTGAAGCAGAATAGCTTTTCGCCAAGAATCTTCCTTCGCGGTTTAACATCAGTGACCTTCCTACATTCTGCTGATTTGCGATCTTTGCCATCACAATATTTACACCGTCGAACTTGGTGAAGCGCTGTTTGGTAGGAGTGACTATTGCGATCACTTGGTTGAATTGGATTGCGGTCACACCACTTTCTGAGAGATTCAACTAGCTGTACAAAGCCCCACCGTTGCCAACTATCGTCAAGGCGAACAATTGACTTGACTCACAATCCACTGTTTCTCCCAGCAACGCCGCCACTGTTTCGCGAATGTTTTTTAGTATTTATTTAGCGTTTTTGTCTCACACCTCGTGTCTGGTTTTTCACTCTCACCGGTATACACCATCTGTTTCCGAATCCCTTCCGACAATTCAGAATGCCATAATAAGCCCGACAGCCATGCTACTTCCTATCTGTCCGTAGATAGCGAGAACTGCGTTTTGTAGCAAACTTTCTTTAAGAATACTAATACATTTTTATTTTAATATTTATTATTAAAACACCTTTATTTATTTTCAACCGGCCCCTCTATTTATATTTAACCGGCTCCTGTATTTATTTTTAGCCGGTCCCTTAATATTAAATATGGGCCTATACTGGCTAGTTTGTTTACCTGTTTATAAAACTAACTATTTTGTTGATATTCCTTACCGAGGCGTTAAAATACAATGCGTTTTTTGCGTGTCAAAACCAAGGTTTTCTTCGCTGGCATTGCTTGGTATGCATTTTTTTTAATTCGCAATGGTTTCTTTTGTTTAAAGTCCTTTGTTTAATTTTCCAGAAAAATACAATAGACAATCTTCACTCTTGATTTTCTGAAAATTACTGAATTTTGCTGTATTAATTAAATTTGCGAAAACTCTGCAGTAAAGGGTGTTTGATGGCTTGCCTCAATTTTTTAACTGCAGGTGTATCTTTTAGTGGTTGATGCAATAAGTATACAGTTTTTCGAAATTTGAGATATTTCGCTGTTTACGGTATAAACAGTGTTTTGGGGGATTTAAGAGTGTACGTGATGAATTAAGAATTTGTTTCCTTGTTGCATAGTATTTAACTTAAGAAGCAACTTCGAAAACTTTGGAGTTGATGTCCATTATTACTTTTGAGAAATCGCTTACACATATTTTGCGTTATGACGAATATCCAGCGATGCTGCCTCATTAAAAATTCCAAGGGGTGCCGCCTCATTAAATATTCCGCCAACGTCACCTACAAATTTCTGCAACATCAACCCTCATTCAGTTAAGGTCTGTCCTTATTCCAAATTCCGCTAGCACCATCATACTTTGTCCATTAAAAATGGACAAAGTATGATAGTGCTAGCGTCACCTTCTATTCAAAAATTCTGTTCTATCATAGTACTCATTCAGCCAACGTCATCATGATGCCCGAGAAATGACCTCACATGTTGGGTTAATAAAAACCGCTATGTTGCGTTAATCTGCACTCGATTTTGGTTTGCTCATCAACTGATGATGTTGTTGATATTGTATTCACGTGTTTTCTGGACAAGTAAATCACGGAATTTGAGGAGCGAGATAAACTAAATGGTTTTTGTTAGAAACCGGAGAGGTGTCTTTGGAGACTAATGAGAAGAGAATGCGGGATCGAACACGAGGAAGAGCGTTGGTTGCTGTACGGTGACATGCCACTTGAAGAAATTGGTCCCGATGTCATTTGGTTAGGTGTTTTAGAGGGATGTAAAGTGTTTCACTTTAACTAAGGTACTGGCCACATAGTCACAGTCGAATGTAGGGTTCCCACGTAGATCAACTTTGGTGAGGCTGGGTATCTTTGCCTGTAGAGCTTTTAGTTAATTTTTGTTATTTGGTTGAGTCGGAGACCCAGTATCCTGACCCAGTCATACGCCTTTTCATCAGTCAAAGTAAAGTTCGTCAGCCCCTCTTTAGTACACTACAACATATCAAAAAATTAAACAGCAAAAAAGAGAGATCATATTGTAATAAAATAGAGAGCGCGTGTCCAGTCAAAATGAAACGAAAAAAACGAAAGCGTAAATGAATAACTATGGCACAAACAACCATCTTTCAAAGTGCCCGAAAAGTTAATTTTTTTGTTTATGTTTGTTCAATAACTCATCATCAAAAACAAGTTAAACAAGTTACTACAGATAATAGGTGAGCAGACAGAGCATAGCCCCAAATGAATTAATTTGCCTACCCTAACTATTGAACAATAATTTATAATTACTTTGTAACACTAGACCAATTATTTTTCATTCGTACTGAAGACCGCATAAAGAATATGTCGAAACATGCTTACTTTCAAAAAAACTTGCTGTGTTTGTTAAATACGAATACATAAATATATATAAATATATATATATATATATATATATATATATATATTTATGTAACTTCATTATCAAAAACAAGTTAAACAAGTTACAACAGATGATAGGTGAACAGACAGAGCATAGCCCAATTGAACTTGCCTAACGTAACTAACTAAAAATTCAACAAAACACTGTATAAATACAAGGATTAAAAATTACAGAGGTGTATAAGGGACCGGTCATTATTTATACCCAGGGTTGAAGCCGAAGAGGAAATGGCTGGGTAACTGAAAAATCCATGAGATAGAAGGTTGGGTAAAGAAAAAATCTGATTCTTTCAAGGTTGGGTAAAAAAAGTTATAACAATTTTATAAAATGACATTGGACAATACAACTCTATGTTACTATATATTATAAAAAGATAAAATTAAACAAAATGTATTTAAAGTTCATCATCTGTATAAAGAATATCAACTGGATAATCACTTGATGAGTCATCCTCTATATTAAGCCTGACTGCTTTTGAACCGTCCATTGAACACCTTACTAACCTCAAGTTGACAAAGAACATTCGTGCAAAAGCCAGAGAAGAAGAGCAGAGACAAAGGAAAGAAAAAGAATACAATATGAAAAGTATGACTGGTTGAACTTCGTATTGGATGGAAAACTTAATACACTGAAGGTATGTGAATTGGATAAGTACATTGATGAAAACAAGTTAAGTAAGAAAAGAAAAAAAAGATAAACTCAGTGCAATTACTGCAGACATTCTACGCAAAAGTAATACTGGAACTGTGGAAAAAGTTTTGAATCAGGGCCAGATGAAGATATTATTTTAAAGGAGTTTGGCACCAAAAGTTAACCTGATGAATCAGACCATGAACAGCAGCAAACTATAAATGATCCAGTTCCCTTTATTGTTCAAACTCGTTTTGGACGGTATGCTGGAAATTGGGCATTATCAGCATTGAAATGAAGAGACGTAAATCAAAGTGAAATTTATTACCGGTAGTCATATCAAGAAAAGTACAAATATGTGTAAAAAGTAACAAAATGCACCATTCCTGCCAGGGTTGGGTAAATATTTTTTAAGATCGAAAAAGGTGGGGTAATTCAAATTTGTGGTTCAAGTTGGGTTGGGTAGGTAAATTTTTGGCAGCTAAAATAATTTCTCTTCGGCCCCTAATCTGGGTATAAATAATGACCGGTCCCTAAGTATTCAGAGTTTCATAAAGACGGGTTCTCAAGTTCCTCTTAAATGCTTCAATCTCCGTAACAGCCTTTAGATCATCTGACACTAGATTCCAAGCAATATTGAAAATAACAGAGGACCCAAAATAGAGCCTTGCGGAACACCCGAGGAAACAGCCAGCCAGTCTGATTGTTGTCTCTCCATCACGTCATTAGTTGGCCACGGAATCCGAACTCGTCTAACTTTAAAAGGAGCCAAGGATGGGACACTTTGTCAAAACCTTTAGTAAATTCGAGATAGATTGTACATGTATCTATCTCATTTCGTTTGTCCAGAGCTTCCAGAATATTATGATAAACCTGAATCAGTTCCGTGGAACAATTCTTCTGACGTTGGAAGCCATGTTGTAATTTATTAATTCTAGATGATATAAAATCATAAATGTGATTATAAACACATCCATTACTTTCGATAGAACGCGCATAATACTGAAATCGGTCTATCATTTCCCACACAAACAACGTTTTCATTTTTATAAACGGGTGTCACATTCGCTTCCTTCGATGCAGTAGGCATAGCCCCAAGTTTAAAGACAAGTTAAAAAGTCTACATATAGATGGGGCTGTTTGACGGGGCAGTTTCAGAATTCTTGTGGGAATATCGTCTGGACCGGGTGCTTTGTCAAGATCTAACACAGATAGACAAACATGAACTTCACTTTCCGTCAAAATAATCTCATTCATGGAGAACTCTTTATTTTAGGAATTAGGAAGGATAATTTTAGGAATCGTGTTTGTTATGTACATTGATATCATTTTGTAGGAACACGGACTGAAAGAACTTGTTAAACATGTTCGCTTTGTCTACACTACGTGACGAGAAATCTCTCCCATACTTTAGAAATTGTGGGTATGATGATTATTTGGTAGTGTAGTGGCTTTCACAAAATTCCATTTTTTGGGTTATCCTTGAATGACAATTTTATATCGTTTAAATAATCGTTATACTAGTTGTTTAAGGTTACATGTACTTTGGCCTTTTTTCTCTTAGAATTATAATTTTCTATGTGATTTTGTTGGCCTGATTCTTTTGCAAATTTTCTTAACTTATTCTTTTGTCGAAAAAAATTAATAACATCTTTATTAACCCAGGGCCGCGTATTGTTATCTTTAATGGTAATTTGAGGTATGTGTTCATCAACAATGCTGAAGTATAACTCCATCCAGTTAGATAAGCTTATGTCTAAACAACTGTCATTCATTGTGATGTCGCATGGGGTATGCTCAATTGTTGATTTAAGAGCGTCCGATATAATTTTTTTAAAATTATAAACTTTCCTCTTGGCGGGTAATTTCTTGTTTTTTTTAAAATTAAACTCGAACATTCGGTGGTCCGTGTTTATTATATCGTCAAATATTTCCAATTTCAAATGGCTTGGGAGCCATAGACAGCCAGTTAATATCGGGCAAATTAAAATCACCCATAACAAGAAACTGTGTAAAATGTGCTCTATTAAGCGCCTTTAGGGTAGTTATATCTGGTGAAGGAGGTCTGTAAAAAACCAGGCACAAAAACTTCTTTCTGCTGTTGGGTTTAATTTCACAATCAAGTAATTCAGCATCCGATTCTCCTGATTGACTTAAGGTGATGTCTTACTGCATGCATTACTCCCTCTCCACGTTCACCAGACTCACGGTGTGAGGAGGAAGAATGCAGTAAAGAGAAAGAAGAAGCAGCGAAGAAAATGACGGCAGTGAAGAAGATGAAAGCAGTGGAGAAAGCGACGCCAGCGTAAGGCTGATCCCTGGGGAGAATGAATACACGAAGCAGCGGCCGCACTTTGCACAGAGTACCAAGAACTTGTAGAAAGTCTTCAGGATGACGGCTTTGGCGAAATTGATGCAAAGCAGCAAGCCTTTTCAGAAAGCCTACCAAAAGGAATTGGAAACTGTTTATTTAAATTTCTTGGAATGGTTGGGGG
The DNA here is from genome assembly GCA_026546875.1 of Pteroeides caledonicum. Classification (NCBI taxonomy): domain Eukaryota; kingdom Metazoa; phylum Cnidaria; class Anthozoa; order Scleralcyonacea; family Pennatulidae; genus Pteroeides; species Pteroeides caledonicum. The sequence continues at coordinate 1,829 of JAOBAZ010165320.1, read as the reverse complement.
AAATGAAAAAGGATCCAATTCAGAAGAAGATCATGAAAACCAGAAAAAATCTAGTCAAAGATGATTGTTTCGATACTGTCGAATCTTTTACTGTCGAAGCAATTAAAAATGGGAAGTTTCTTTTGGAACGCTTGTTAAAAAAACAGACAGCGCTTTTCTGGCAATGGTTATGATGAAAACCACGATGACGTACATTATCAGTTCAGAAACCAACTAAATCTATAGAAACCCTGTTTATTTGTGTAGTTGGTATACTTTACAAATAAGTTGTTTTTAAAACCAAAACCCGTGTCCTTATTGATTAATAGCGAAGCAGATCATTATGACAGGATCTACATTTTATCTCTAGGCCCTTTTGCCTTTTTTTCGGATGCCTTTGGCCTCTTTGCTCTGCTTTAGGCCTTGGTTGTAAAATACTGTAAATCATGAAACACTTCTCCCTGCTTCTCAAAGACATGAGTAAACGTGTTTGTCGCGATTATCCTGTTTGTGATGCAAAATAAGTGGTACGATTGACGAATCATCTCACGGATGTTCACATGCTTGATATTGATCTACTTAACTCGCAATTTCGCACACTAAGCATATTTGGACATGGCGTCACAATAGTAATCGTGTTGTTTGCTGTTTGCTTAGACTTGCCCAGGCTGAGGACGTCAACTAGCTATCGGGCCATCGGGCCTAAAAGTGCCAATTAGTGCCATTTCGCCTAAAAAGGGCCTAAAAAGGGTAAGTTTATTTTAAAGAAACACCCATTTAGATGAAGTCATCCGTAAAGTGAACAACTGTTTATATATGGGTCGCACATGGAGAAACTGTCCAGAGTTTGATTGTGGGAACACTAATCTCGCCAGACTAGCAAATCATCTTAACCAAGAACGTGCTAAATGGTTAAGTGATAACAACAGCGACGCGTCGAATATAAAGGAAACAAAAGAAAACTAAAGCGACAGGAGGAGATCGAAACAAGCTTTTACATGTATCTAAAGGCTGAAAAATCACAAGACGTTAACACTAACAACCGGAGAAAAGTTAACAAATGTAACACAAAGCAAAAACGTGTTACATGGCTATCCCTCTAACAAAGCTGTCGTAGGGGTGGACAATATATTATTTAGGGAACTTTTATATACTATACTTGTAATTTTATATCATTTTAATCACCGGAAATAAATTTTTTAGCGGTCTCCTGGCAACCGATATTTTGCCCTAAAAGTCATGCGATTTCGCGTTCGCCTAACCCTCTTTCTTTTGAGATATCTACCATTCGAAAAAATGAGCTTACTATTATTGGGAGAGTTCGATATGCAAACATGGGTACGCGTTAAACTGTCCTTGTTTTTGTTAGCATAGATTTAGCTAGACTAGCAAATTATCTCGAACAAGTACATAATATGGAAAACGTATAAGTTTCTAAAGTCGAGGAATTTGTGTTTCTGGACAAAATGAAGAAATAGTCGTCAAGCGTCGACGTCCAAACAGCGATTATATAGCGTAAGATTTGGTAACATTGCTATGGTACACGACGCATAATATAGAGTTATTTATTTATTTTTCAATAAGGTTGAAATATATAACACAGAGTATAGTAAAAATGTTATGGTACATGGTACTAATATTAAGATAGGTTATAATACATTCTGTTTCCCGAGCCTCCTTGTTATTATGCAATTGCCAGAGTGTATATAACATAAACATAGAAGATTTCTCTAATTGTCTCAAGCGTTCCAAAACGTCTTTGTGAAAGCGTAATTTTAAAAGTAAAACTCTCAGTGCTTTAGTAAATTGCTCTAATATTAACTGTTCATTATTCTCGACCGCAATTTGAC
>JAOBAZ010165098.1:0-10611 GCA_026546875.1 Pteroeides caledonicum | reverse complement strand
GCTTTAAATCTCTATTGTTCAAACTCATGGATGACTGCTTTTCCAACTCATTCTTATTGGTTGTTTACCTCAATATTAAATAGACACGTGATCACGAAGGTGCACAAACTTGCATTAACGTAGACAATAACATAGATAATGAGTTCTATTTAAAATTTATCGAGTTTCCAGACCATCTATTCTACTGATTATGGTCACAAGTATGTTTCAACCACTGTTGCTGGAAAATACGATAGTCTCCTATTTGTTTAAAATTTTGTGTACAAAAATATTTTCTTTTTTAACTTTAGGCTCTTTGAACAATAAAGAAAGTGAAAACGAAACCGATGAGGATGTTAGTGATTGTAAGTCATTACTGTGTCATAAGTGTCGTACCGTATGTATTTTAACCCTTTGGGTACCAGAGCTTTCCACTATAAATCGTAAAATCGAGTAAAATACTAAGTGTCACCACTGGTACAGAAAGGGTTAAACGTGATCCATGGTACGACATTTTTGTCGCCCTGCCTCAGTGCATCCTTGTACGGGAACCCTTGGAATGTCATATTCACCTCGCAAAAAAACGACAACATTAGAGTACCTTTTTGCGAGGTGGATATAAGATTCTAAGGCTTCTCGTTGGTATATGACGTTATATTCACCGGACAATGGCCTTCGGTCAATTTGCACATGTTACGAAAGAAGAAATTGAATACAAGTGGACATTTACGTCGGCTACTCTTTGGTAAATATTCACGCATATTCCCCGCGACTTTGGTGAATAATTATCATATATGATTTGTTGTAAAGAGCTAATAACATGTTATTGTAAATAACGCTTATAAGAATTAAATTATATTTTATTCCCTATAAACCTGTTTATAATAAACATAAGCAAATTAGTTACTTCACAGTCTAAAGATAACGGTACACCTGGAGTACTGGTTTCGAAACACGATTTAAATTCAGTAGAACTCTTCTATATATTGGTATGTTTATGCACATTTGCGGAGTTTTCTCCTCACATGCCTATTGCATTTTTAGATGATTGGATCGAGTTTGCCAAGATAAATAAAACGCGATGAGTAAAGACCCCAGACTTGAATAAACTTGGACAATAACATACATAATGAGTTCCGTTGAATTTCGCTTATGCTTCCAAACCATGTTCTCCAACAACTACTATATGAGTATATTTATAAACATGTTTTTGTTGTATTTTAACTCAAGAAGCTATGTTGATAAGAAAACTCTGTAGTACTTCAGTACAAAAAGGTAATCAGCAATCGTTAAGGCAGCAATTACGACTTTTTCCATGATTTGAACACGATTATGCCCACCAAGTCATAAGAAAAAACTCTTGTATAATTTAAAATTAACACCGAAACATTTGAAAACATCTTGCACATTTTGTATAACATATCAATTACTTCATACTGCTGCGAAATTTGATATTTTTCTTGTCATGTATTAAATTTTCTCACTGTTGTATATAGCTAGGACAGCTGATACTACCAGTGTTTCTTCATTAAACGAAGGTGATTGTATAGACCCGGATCTAGAAATCTCTTCACAGGTAAGCTTAGTGTATTAATACATGTATGTTATTGACTGAGCGAAAGGTCCGTACAGGAGGACACTGGTCAAGTTCTTTTTTCGCTTGTAAGGACCGAGCCTAGGCCATAGTTGAGGTCCATACAAGCGAAAGAAAAGTATTCAGTATTCAGTATACTTATGACTTTCAAGATTTTATATTATATTGAATATTTATGACATCACAAACAGGTAAAATTATACAACTAGACGATTTTTATGTTTAAGTGAAATGGCAAATTATTTTTGTATGGGCTTACATGAAAGAGCGTGTGTCATATCTCTCTTTGTTTTTGAGATATTTTGCTTTAAAGTTTGCTTACCATCACCTCAATTTCGCCATCTTGGATCAAGTTTTGAAAAAATTAACTCAGGAATTGATAATGTTACAAGCGCGCAACCGACCAAAAAATGGCTTAGGTTTTGGCTTTATATGTGCATTTATTTGCATAAACATAATGCAAGATGGTGGACTTGAAGTCATGTTGAGCAAGTTTTAAAGTAGTAAGTAAAGAAGAAGGTCTTTCTAGTGAGACCAATTAAAGTCAAACAAATATTTTATTGCTCATATCTCGAAAACAAAGGGAGACGTGACATAGTTATAGTGAAGTTATTAAATAGTTTTATACATTATTTCATTTAAGAAATTAAAAAAATATGTAATGGATTTTTCCACGCGATTTTTTTATGACTCTTACAACGCTTGTCGTGGTGTGTTGTCATTTAATTAAATTTTAATTGGAAAAAAGTGGCGGATGGTAGGATGTCCTTGGTCAGAAATTCTCCACCTCAAAATATTTAAGTACATGTATGTGTGACATTTAGCGAAGTACCTATGTAGTAACTAATCACGACGTTGTTTCATGTCAGCCAAAGTTTTTTTTAAGATTATTGACATTGTTTACGCACCCTTGCGTTCATGCATGGCAGGTGTACTAAAATAAAATCATTTTGGTTGAGAGGGTGGTCAGTATCTAGAAATTATTATTTTGTCTCTCATAGAGGATCCAATACTTACATCAAGTTCTTGCCGATACCGGCGGTGAAATCGAAAAACTTACAGCAGACTTAAAAACTTTGAGAGACAGTGAGAACTGTATGCAGTTGAATCATGAACCAGTGGATGATGTGGCGTCCGAAAACGGCCAAGATGATGGTATGCCTTCATATAACATATACACGTTGTGTCCGTTATCCTTATTATGGGATAAATTAAGCATCATAAAAAGATTGATGAAACCCGAAATTTATCTTATCAACCGACATATAGAAGGCTGAGGTTTGTAGTACAAAACTGAACTAGACTGATAATTCTTCATGTGCGAAAACCTATTTTATTATTTATTTATAGATGAAAATGACAGCGTTTCGCGGTGTAAAAGCTCTTGAAATTCGTATATATTTTTCAAAATTTTCTTTATCTCTTTTATCACCTCTTTACTGTTTTCAAAATCTTCATTTTTGGGAAATGTTTGCATTTTATTTTCACAGTGTTCGGCAACCCGACGACGGCATTTCTCTTGTAAGACTATCGGCTTTTGTCTTGCACTATGTTGGCATGCAGTATTTTTGCCGTGGTGTGACCATAGTCTGTGGAGTAGATGGTCTGAAAAGTTATTAAAAATTCAAAAGAACTCATTATATATGTCGTTCTCGGTTTATGCAAACTCTGTCCACCTTAGTTATCACGTGCCAATTGTATTTTTTAAAGCACTGTTATTGGTTGGTCGTCCGATCAATCAATAAGAGTGCTTTAAATCTCCATTGTTCAAACTCATGGGTGAGTGCTTTTCCAGATCATTCTTATTGGTTGTTTACCACAATATTCAATAGGAACGTGATCACAAAGCTGCAGAAACTTTCATAAACTTAGACAATAACATAGATAATGAGTTTTATTCAATATTTATTGAGGTTCCAGACCATCTACTCTTCTGACTATGGTGTGATATAAGTCGATGTCTATCACGTACAGTATGAAAAATATGCAATCACCATTGCTTACTGGCCGTCTTTTTTACCTGAACATGACAAACTATTTTAGAGTTGGGGTATCTATTTTTAGGAGCAGGTGGCCCAATTTAATGTTTTTCACTCGTGTGAATTATCTGGGGTTTTTGATTCTTCTATATGGTTTGTATTGTTTGTTATTAGATGAAGAGAGAAGTTGTTTATCTATTTCCCCTCCTCCATCGCCGGAACCCTCAACCATTGCCTTAACAAAACTACCGGCGGCTATAAGAGAAATGCAGATGATGCTTCACGATGATTCTGATCATGAAAAAGAAGTAACAGTGTCACCACTTAGCCAGCACCACCTTAGTTCTGCTAAAAGGTCAAGGAAAACAAATTACCATGTTTCTGGAACGTTACCTTCCGACCTGCCTTCTCATGCTGTACATTTAAGTTACAATGATGATTTAAAAAAAATGTCTGAAATACCAAGGGTAAGACATGAAAAGGAAAATTTATCTCATGGAGTTACACATACGCCAAACAACAAAGACTTCTCCGCTACGCACAACCAAGAGCCATCATCTAAAAAGGTATTGGTAGAACATCGGGTTAATCCCGAGTCCACCAGTCTTGAGAGGAACTTGGGTACCAGAGCTGTTCCAAAACCAATTTCGTTAGTGGTAACAAGACTTCCCAAAAAGTTTGTGGTAAGTGCTTATCTGAGTCGGAGACTAGTGTACAGTGAATATACTGTAAAGTGCGTGGTTACACATTAGGAAAAATACCGTATATTAAAAAGATGAAAACATTGAAAAACAAAATAATTCTAAAATTGGAAATGGAATATAAGGAGGATATTAGTTATATTACTGGGAATCATTATAAAGGGAGTCATTAGTTATGAATGTAGTGGACATTCGTTATGAGGGTTTGGATCATTAGTTATAAGAACATGGGTCATTTGTTATAAAGGGGAAATTATTTGAACATTTGGAAATTCTATGAAAGTAGAGATCATCAGTTATTAAAAAGGACATTAATTATAAAGGTATAGAATTCTTAGTTATAAAAGAAAACGTTATTTCTGAATATAGACATTCGTTGTGAAGGCAGGAATTATTAGTTGTGAATGTGGGGATCTTGGTTAAGAGGATAGTATTTTTTTTATTTTCTAATTTTGTAAAAAACAGATATATTGTATTTGGCAATTGTCAGAGACTTTTTGATCTCCCAAATCGTTCCTCGTGTACTTACCATGTACAAAATAAAACCTACATCGAAGTACAACATGCACGTACCAAAGTCAAAATAGAGTCAATAAACAAGACAAAATTAAATACTTAATGATATAATTGTGTTATTAATAATATAATCATACAATTATATGATGATAATTTATACTAACATTGACTGGTTATATCAGTCTGTTGCAGGTTATCTTGCTAAACGTTATAGAGGAAACCTAACTGGAGATCTTACCATTGAAACAACTCATGTTGTCATGCCTACAGGTTAGTGAATTTAACACGAATTCTTTGCTAAAATTGCAAACAAAAAGTGGGTATTTAGCAATGTCACTAGGAAAACTTTCAAATATCCCACTGTTTTCAATGAAATATAGGGATATTATAAAGCGTATGTGCAAAAATATAGAGAGTGTACATGTATATGCACGTGACTCGTTTTTTAATTCTTAAATTTTGCATTTTCATTTCCAGTCCATATTGTACCATAAACATCCGCTAAAAACTAACTACTGCGATCTTACCATAATTAAAACAAATATGCCTTACTGTCTGTCCGATATGAATTTTATCATTTTATGTACAGTGGCAATATTAGTTTGTTCTCAGGCTTGTTTGCTTGCTTCAGAGACGAATTAACCTTTTTCGTATTTGTTCACCCTCCAGATTCACAGATGTTCACTAGCAGAAAAAACTACACAATAAAATACTTACTTGGAATTTCTTTGGGGAAATGGATTATTAGTCAGCTATGTAAGTTATACCAGTTATATCAGTTATTGAAATCGAGAGCGAATAATGTAATTGCTTTAGTAGAAAAACAAAGTTAGTTAATATTACAAGATTTTGTAAGAACTTACTTATATTTTTAGAAGAAAAGGTGCTATATGGAAAGTGTGGTTTGTCGCTACTCGCTACAGTATCTATCGACGAATAGATAGCTAGTAACGCAGCCAATCAAATTGCTTGATTTGCAAAAGAACATTTGCAAAAGAACATTATTTCAGAGAGCTTGAGAAGAGACCATTGACAGTGAATTTGTACAGTATACACTATATATTAGTAAAGATATATTTTGCTTCTCTAGGGCTTACAGCTTGCATGAAAGCCGGCCGTCTCGTTGATGAAGTAAGTGAAAGCTTCATAGTTTATTCAAAATGATTCGCCATAGGTCACACATCTCAATTCTCAAATATTGGCGACATATTTTCAATTCATTTCAATAGTGAATAGATCGACGCTGACCAGTTGATGTATGAGCAAAAATATTATCTTCTCTACCGAACCGATTAACCCATATCAAGCCCGTTGTAGCTATATATTACCGGTAATATTTGAAAGACGTCTTGTCAATCATTTTGGTAAAAAAATCAGTTTTTTTATCCTAACCTTTGAAATGTAAAAGTTAATTTTTATTCTTGTTTCCGCTGCTATTTACGGATTTTGAAAAATTTCGTTTTACTCCAGAGGGTGGGGCTCATGTGGGACGACTACGCGACGACAACGGCAAAAGCAAATTCCTTCAAATAATGAACGAAAAAAGGATTGGCCATTTGGCCTGTATTATCCGTTGTATAAAGTTTAAAACAGTTTAAAGGGTTTATCGGAGGATCTTTATAGTTAGAAAAAGTTCTCCATAGCCATTCGAAGTATTGCTTGTTGCGGCTTGAGGTGTAGTTGTTGCGTAGAAGACGTAAAAATGTTTAGTTTACCGTTGTAAACAGACCAAAGACGGCGCCTGAAACTCTTGTGGAACTTCAAATTATTCATTTACTTTGTTCCATCTTAAAAACTCCATTATATCGACCGCCGTCGCGTTGCCGTGGAGTTAAGCTCCCTATTTTAAATGAAGCCTTTACTACATGTATATATCCCAATTTTTTGTAGATACCATTTGAAGTGAAAGGTGACCCTGATGCTGCTCAAACTCACGTTCCAAATCTGGCGCGGACCACTCGAGAGTCTCAGGTTAGATTGATCAGTTTCTTTATGTTTCAACGTACTACGGGCCTGTAGCATTGGACGTCGAATTATTTTCCTAGTCAAGAAATCGTCCGACCATCTTCCTGATGAAAATAGCGGGCAATTTGACTGCAATCTGCTGGCTTGTAGGCGCCCGCTTTTTCACTTAAGGTGTTGAAGTCTCCGCTTTTAATGAAGGGAAAACAATATCTGCTCCACATCTTCAAACAAACCTCAATTCAAATTGCAACCTTTTTTCCCAAACTATTCAGCGTTGTTTTTTTGACGTCATCATAACGTTGAATGATAGTCGTCGTACTAACGTTTTTTAAACTCGAGTTTCTCAAAAAAATACAAACTGGAATACCTTCTCTTCCCCGTTCCCTTCTGAATTGCGTATGAATATTTCGTGACAATTGAGGAGATGTCGTTAAGTTAAATATCTGGTGGTAAAACAAGTTGTTTTAATTCTTTTTAAACCATTTAGGGCCCAGGTTTATTTGACGGAGTATCCGTACTTTGCCTAGGCGACTTTAATGGCGCAATTTCAAAAGGTATTTCTTGTTTTTTTATTTGGTTGATTCCTGATCTTTTTATATCCTATTAATATTAACAATTATTTATATGGGTGTTTTCCCGGAAACTAAAACGCCCATTTTTCATATTTCGTTAGTGAAATATGAAAAAAAAATCTGAAACTCGTGTGTTTCCTCGCGCGACTGTCGTGGCGTTTTTTGTTTTATTTTTAATCAGTACAATAGACGATATTCCACGGTGGCTCGAAGATGTGAATGTTAATTTGTTTGTTCTTTGCTGTCAGGTGTACCTGACATTGGGAATAAAAAGGGTTAAGCAAGTCTTAACCCTTTAACGACTGAATTTTTTCCTTTTGTTTGTTGTCGTTCTTTGTTTTTGCTTTTGTTTAGCATTTATCGTATTGTTTATGCAATGCACAAATAGGGTCGTATACGACGCCATCCGTCGTATTCAGTCAACGGTTTCATACATTTGACTTCAGATATATTTATATATTTGTATATTTGTGTATTTGTGTATTTGTATATTTTTATATTTTTATATTTATATATATATATATTTTTTTCCGGTCCGGTATCCACGCGTTTCAGCCAATCAAATCGCTTTGTTGCCGGTCCGGTTTTTCCCTTACGGACCGATCAACCGGACCGCTAACGGTTTTCAATTTAAAAATGTAAACAAACATCGTAATTTTGTCGATTTTTTAACTAAATCTCTTACTATTCAAACTAAAATGAATAGCATTGAAAGTGAGTTTTATTATGCCGACGAATTGTCTATTTTTCATAGCACATATCACTCAACTCGTTAGATATTGTGGAGGACAAGTTATTAACTCGAAAGCTGAGGCTGTTGATACAAAGGTAGGTTGACACTTTACGTGTTATTGGTACAGTAGTGCTCTTTATTAGTTACTGCTCTTATTGGTACAGTAGTATTGACTTTGATTATTCTAATATATTAATATTGGCCTCTTGTACTCTAAGAAGTGGCACAGAAATATAAAAACTTTGTGTAATAGCACGCTTTCCGCACGCTTGCCGGAACACATTCCGGACGCGATCGAACATTAGGCTACTTCTCAGCAGTACTGTAAGTTCTTCGCTGATTAACGTTTTTTCTTGTTTTTGCTACAGGGTACTTTCATTATTTTTAATAAGGATTTTGCAAGAACTCTTACGTTGTTAGATCAAAAAGCGAAAAAGGGGTAAACTGGTAAATATGTGGAGAATTTTGCTAACGTTTTGTGCGAAGGGCCATTCATCAGAGCAAACATCTTCGTTCTCATAAATGCTCTTCGTTCAAAACGTCAGTAAAACGTTTCACACATTTGGCAGTTCACAATCTTTTCGCTTTTTGATCGTGTATTTAGCACTGCCAACACTGCACCTAAACGTTGTTTGCCTGAAATCTATCAGTGAACTATTGTGTCGTGCAAGCCTAGACCTAGCTTTTATGAATAGGCCACATGACGTTAAGAAATGTGTCGTCGAAAGGGCCTAGTCGATATCCCAATACAGTGGAACTATCTAAGAAGGATTTGATGCAAAAACCGTATAGGAACAACCAATCAGTGGGAAGTAAACTATACTAGCTACCGTTTCAGTGTGCTTTACTGTTCATTTAAAAAATGGAAATACGAACTACATTAAGTAGAGATGAACTTACGTAAGATGAACTTCACACAAAAGCTGTGTAATATGTCACAGGAATGCTACATACAACACACACACACACACACACACACACTGAACTATCATTATAAAAATAATCGGAACTCGAACTTCAATTCTTTCAGATTTTCACAGATTAGGTATTCCCCGCGTACGGTCAACTCGGGTGCTTGGGCCGTTTATCTCCATGTGTGGCAACTTTGGGGTAGTTTTGAATTAGGAAATGTGCTAGATCTTCCATTTTTCGCTCCTCGCCTCACCCTTTACACACCTGTCGTGCAAAAACTCGAAAAAAGGAGACTAGGTCTAGGCTGGTGTCGTCCTTTATATATATTTTATTTTTTCTAGATATTTTATATATTTTATTTTTTCTAGATATTTGACTTAGTGGTCATAAGTGACTCATTAGCGTCACAACGAACAGAATCAGTAATAAAAGGTATGTTTTTCCAATAATAATTTAAATAATGTACATTAGTAGAAAGCTATACTAGTGTTCTATTGCAGATGAAGCAGTTTGATTGGCCATGCTACTCGCTATATCTATTCGTCGATAGATAACGAGGAGCGACAGACTGGCTTTTCTAGCAAGTTTTCTTTTAAAAATATGAGTAAATTCTTACAAAATCTTCTGTAATATTACTTTCTACCTTTGTCTTTCTACTAAAACAATTAGATTATTTGCTCTCGATTTCTGCGCTCCGCGCTCACCAACTTTCAACTCATAGAAACCTCGAGATTGTAATCTAATTGTTAATGGATATTGGCAATATATTTTTTGTCTCAAATGAAAGAACTCCTGGAACTATTTAATAAGTTGCTATACAGATTTGTTGTATCTTTCTTTGTTTTCGAGATATTTTACGTCAAATTTGTTAACGTCCCGCATCTTGACGACACAACCAGGATCCCACAAACTTTTTTATATTGAACATTGTATTATACAATGTGGTTTAAACATGATTTTTTGTTGCATTGTCATTTGTTCTCTGTCTGAAGTCAGTTACACACATTGCCCTTTCAACACAATCACACAGAAAAAGTTTCTTAACGGTTTCCATGGCTGTGACGCCACCAAAACTGAAGCTAATTACAGTTCAAGATGGCGGTCATCAAGAACGTTTAGCCAGGTTTGAAGTGAAATATCTCGAAAACAAAGAGGGATACAAATCTCTAAAGTAAATTATTAAGTAGTTTTGAAAGTTCTTTCATTTGAGACGATGCAAAAATTTGTTGCCAGTGTCTTTGTATTGTCAGTGAAAAGCAGTAAAGACAATGGGCTAAGAAATAACTCTGATAATCTCCAAAGTGATGTGCTGTTAAAAATCTTTTATATCAATGGCTTTAACTAACGCAAAGTTGAATACTGAAATTTTTAAAAATGGAAAATTCTATTGTGAAAACCATTCACTAATGTTTCCCAGCCATCTTCAAGCTCAATTTTGTTGTATTTATGTACATATATAAACGAGCTCCGTGACCCTTAGGATTCATAAATTCAGGACTTTTTACACAAATTCCTTAAAGGGATATAGCAATATATTTTTTTATCGTCCCAAATGAAAGAACTCTTAAAACTGTTTAATAACTTACTTTACAGATTTGTTCTATCTTTCTTTGTTTTCGAGATATTTCACCTTTAAATTTGGTAAAATTGGATAACGTCC
>JAOBAZ010164765.1:0-10620 GCA_026546875.1 Pteroeides caledonicum | reverse complement strand
GTATATTAATATTTATTAATATTTGGCATGTCACTCGTTTTTTACAAATTATTGTGGTATTTTTTGGTGGTGATATATGCGTGCAGAATATACATGCTACAAGACCAGACCGGGACCTGTTGTGTACCTAATTACAGTAAAATATACCAAATTATTGTGGTATATTTTACTGTGGCTAATGCTACATGACTTTACTCACCAAAGGAAACCACTGGCATGTAATGGGTTAAGTTATATTGGTTGCTTTGATTTACTGTTTATATGATCTAAATTTGCGCACATGCCCAAATATTGTAATTTGTGCTGAAATTGCACTCTTGTAAACCAATCAGATTGCTGAAAACACCACAATTTCAAAATTGGCAAAATAAAGGAAAAACTAAACTTAACCCATTCAGTGCCATGCCTGTCACAAATGGCCTGTTAAGAGATTTTACCCTAACGAGTAACATCATCTGGCTAACGCCAGTCAATATTACTCGCCCAGGGAAAACTCCGACTGGCAATGAGTTAATACCAGCGTTAAGAAGCCAATGAGCAACAAGGAAACTTGAAAAACAATAATCACCTGTATACTCTTATTGACCAATTAGCATTCAGTAATTTTGTCATGTTAGCAGTAAATAAGCTAATTACTAATTTACATGTTCATGCAGAAGTAACGACAGATTTTAAAAGATAAAATATAAATAAATCGCACAAACTCAACAACTAATTGAGATTAAGGGAATTCAGTTGCATGAATTTTGAGTAAAGCATAGAAGTTTGTGACTGTGTTTCACAATGGTTGACTAATGGAAGTTGTGGAAATAGATAGGTAATTAAATTTACAGTAGTTTTAATTTTACACTAAAGTATCTAGTATTGCAAATAATAAAATGTAATTTTTTGCCTCTGTAGTATGCTGTGTAAATAGGGCAAATTAAAAAAAAATGAATTGAACACTGCTTTTCTGTTCAAATCTTGATTTACTAAAGCTAAATTACTGGTAAGAGTGTTGAGGTATTGAAGTTATTGAAGTAACAACAATATTGACAAAATATTAATTTGTTTCGGGATATATAGTATAAGTATAATAATACTATTACAAATTGGTTTCACTGTGTACTACCAGAACGAGCATAGTATAAGTATGCTGAATATTATTATAACTCGGACAACTTACTTTTGCATTTAGTCCTGTCGGAAACTCCGTTTCATACTTACAATTTAAACCAAAACTAAAAATACGACAAATTTTAATAAATTAGGAGTAACAAATAATACTTAAATTGTGATACATGTGCTCATTATATATTTTCTGTTTATTCTAATATAGGTGCAATTGTTTCGAAAAAATCAGTTTACTGATAACTTACACTGTCATATGACCAATACCACGAATGACGATGGGTTGTGGGATAGTCTGAGAGTATTCTAAAGATGACTGGGTATTTTCACTATCATCTTCCTCGATATTATCGTTAAAAATTGTGTCAAAATTTGCCATTCTTCTCCAGCTCGAGCGATATTAAAATCCAATTGCATTTCCTGAACATTCACGTTGCGGCGTATCGCAAAGAATGCTGGGTACAGTATTCTCGTCAGAAAATGCAATCTAATATCTCTTGATCTAATCAGCAAAAATGTGATTGACAGTTTGCGCAGCGCATCTCAATCTTAAATTCTAAAGATAGAGCAACGAAGCATTTGTTTTAGGGCCTGTTTACCTGGAGGTGGGGTCACCCTAGCAGGAGGGTTACCCTAGCAATCGGGTCACCCTACTTTAAACTCCGCTTTCCTCGGAACCTAGCTATAGTGTGGCCCAGTCGCGAGATGAGGAGGTGTAAGGGAAAGCCCTTCTCAATGGAAGTTGTGCCCACAGCCATATGCGCCATGCACACATAAATGATAAATAACATAGACATATTAAGCGTTTTGCTGCTTCACCGAGGTAAAAGGTCACTGTGGTGAAGCATTATTACAAAAGTATTATTGTGGTGGCTTTCATACCGAAACTTTCCCGAAGCGACAACCCAGAGCACCTGAGGGACAAATCCCCACAGATGACGTGGGCTTAGTACTCCCTCAAAAAAGGAGCTAACTCCAGGCTTATTTGAAATGCGCTGTTGAGCACACATTGGTAGTACCATTAGTGTTATAACATCGGTTGTGCCCTTGACCCTTTTGAGTTTGTATATTTATTGTTTGTAATGAATGACTGTACGAAATTTTTTAGAACCTTTCCAATTTCAACTCGATTAGTTATTGGGCATTTTTTAATCCGGTACTAAAGTTCCTTCGCCAGCTAATGTTCATTGTGATCACCTTCCTGTAAAAGTAGAGCCACAATTATTAAGAGTCCGTTTTCTATCATTCTCTACCGCATTTAAAACCGCCAGTTTCAACTAATTGTTCATTGACTGGTTGAGGGTCTAGTTATACCTAGTTCCAGTGTAATGTTTTGAAATATGGAATCCCAGAAATCCCACTTCCCGCATTTCAAGCAAATGTTTTAAATATGTTTAAGGGACTTCATGGTTATATTTGCTAAACAGAAAGGGCACATTTTAACTAAGTTCAGGAAATGCTGCGTGTATTATTCATCCTCGCTTGGTGGCTCTGTCCAGTTTTAGTATAAATTTTCAGGTGACTATAACTCGCAATCTGATTGGTTCACGCTGGCCGACTCTGAGGCAATAGTCACTGGTTGCCCAGTGACTATAGCATGAACGAAGAAAACGGGAAATTTAAGCAGGATAGCGTGCAATGAAGCACAAACCGCACAATAACTTTCGCAGAATAACGTGCCAAAGATGGATTCGGGTTTTTTTGAGCCACCCTGTATATCTACTAATAATCGCTTTTATCACGATTATTTTTTTTTTGTATAGAATTCCAAAAATATTTACGGCTATGATAAAAATATTTATGGCTATGATAAAAATATTTACGGATATGATAAAAATATTTAGGTCTACCGCGCCCGCTTTACGACCCGGTCAGCAGTACAGAAGCTTCCCTACTGAAAAGCTATTGAACACAGGGATTGCCGTGATGTGCGCATATCTATGGCGCAGGTAGAAGAAATTTGACCTAAATTTGAGCAGTAGCGTAGCCAACCCGACAGTTTAGTCATGCTATGGAAACATTCCCATATTCAAGAACGATAAAAACAATCAATTTCTAAAGAAATGAATACTGGTAATGATTTTAAATTTGCATAGCATGACTAACCTTTCGCGTTGGCTTCGCCACTGAATTTAAGGGACAATCACGGCTAGTACTTGCATTCCCAGCTTTTCGTGAACTGATTTGAATAGAGGTACTATAAATTTTTACCTAATCTTGTCAGCGATGATCGGTTGACAATTGTTAATGTTAGGTTCAGGGTTGTGATTAATATTACAAATAGCCACTTGTGAACAAGAGTGCCGTAAATATAGTGTGGCGAAGTTCATTTACGGTCTCTTAAACTATGCGTTAGTAAACGTAGCCACTTCCTTGAATTTACATTACATACAGCTTTTTGAACCCTAGAATGCCAAACAACTTGCCTGACAAGATTCTTCAAGCTGTTATCGACAATGTTTGCGGGATTGGAACTGCTGCTCTCTTTTCTCGCAGCCATTCTGAATATAAAATTTCATTTTACAACACCAAGTACTTTCATGTTTCCCGCAGAATGTCGAGCGGGCGCAGTAACCGTAAATATTTTTATCATAGCGGTAAATATTTTTATCATAGCCGTAAATATTTTATTGTAGCCGAAATTCTATATAAAAAAACAATAATCGTGATAAAAAGGACTATTGGTAGATATATATTTTAACAATATATTGTCATGTATGGCGCCTCATACTAAGACAGCAACAAAAGTCAATACGTGCGCACAAATCCATGCCTGCTTTGCGCATCTTTTGCTGCGTTCGAGTCCTTTAAAGTGTATATGAAACGAAAATTATTATTGTGTTATCTGAAAGATCTTTTAAAATGGTTTTGTAACTTATTTTACAGTTTTTTGTTTACTTTCTTCGTTGTTGAGATATTTCAATTCGTTTACGACGTGCACAGGTTTTACGTCACACATTTATGCATAATTGGTTGACACAAAAAGTAAAATATCTTTATTGTCACCGAGTTAAATCTTTTGAAAGCCTGTGCGCTAATATGTTGTTGTTCTAGTAAAACAGATAAGGCTTTTAGAAGTCATCCTAGTATGGTAAAATTTATTACATTAAACCCTCTGTGTCACCTCATTATGCAGGAATATGTGACGTAAAACCTGTGCACCTCGTAAACAAATTAAAGAGCACCAAAAAGGAGTTTTTCATCTCAAAAATGAAAACTCAGCTTTGACGGAGCACACGTGTCGGACAAAACGCACGATTGCGTGGGAAAATTCAAAAATTGTTACCATACCATCAAAGGCGGTATTTAGAAGCTTGGCACATTAACAAAACAATGAACGCGTTAAACCCACAGATCTGTATATTAACTGGATCGGCTGAACTGAGCTCTCGCGTGACCCCACTGGCGGCCATATTTGTACACCACGAAGGAGAAATATTTTTGTTTGTTTTGTGCTCCCAGAAGTTGTTGACTTAATGAAAGATTAATTTCAACAAAGAACGTGGCATTTTAAATATTTTATGAGACATTTAAGACAGGAAAGTATTTACACAAACAAAAATATCTATTGATTAATTGTCGCTGGCCGCCATATTTAAACACTCAAAAGAAATTTTGTTTTGCTCAATTTCCTTGTTTGCCCTTTCCAGTACAGTGACTTTCAAACTAAAAGCTAACATTTATGATAATTGTAACCTTCCGGACAATTTTTCACACATTGAAGAATATTGCCAACAAAGTATTAGGAATTTTGTGTTAAAGTCAACATGGCAGCCAGTGGGATCACGCTACATATAGCATTTAGTAAGATATAGCCAATCCAGTTAATATAAGGATCAGTGGTTGAACCGGGACGACGGCGGGTTACTACCCGAAACCTATTTACACTTAGTAAATAGGCGATGACGTCAACTATAACTGGCTGTATAAAAGGAAACTCGTTACGACTGCAATTCACCCCTGATACACTAGACAAGAGTATTGTAATGTTTGGGTCATGAATAGTTGGTGCGATTAATACTGTATTACATGAAAAATCCTTACCATAATATATACAGTAGAAATTAGTATATAATACGTATATATAAAATTAGACTAATATATTATTAAATTAAATTACACTAAATTACATGTTTATATACTGGTGTATAAGATGCTTCCTTTTTACCACCACTTGTGCTTCTAAGCGCGGCCCCTAACAAGCAATTTTTAAAAGGTCCACGATTTACATGCAAACGAACATGTACAATATTTTACAGTGTAACTGTTACTACACTTTGTAGTTAGTAACAAACAAATGCTTTTATAAAACCAATATTAAAGATAGGTTGCAGTCCCTCTCCACAAATGTAAACAAATGTGGACCACATTTAATATTATTGTTTGTAACTCATCAAATAAACAGTTTTTATGACAACGACCAGTATTTAAATAATTTACTGTTAATGTAAACTGCTTTGCATGTGTACGTGTTTAAATGTGTATATATCCATAAGACATAGACATATTAAATAATATATAATCCAATAATTTACAGAAATATAAACTAATTTTCGCGTAATTTCTTTCATCAATTCTATAGTGGTAGTGATCAACTCGAAAGCTGTTAATTTGCTCCTTTGATAACTACGCACTTTTCTCTTAGAAATAGATATTCTTACAAAATGTTAATGTAATTAAATATTTGTTTTACTACTCCGCCATATATTGTAAATATGAAATAAGTGCAAATAAATCTGAAATCTGAAAATATGAAAAATCTGAAAAAATCCGAACTGAAGTGTGGTTCACATTTGTTTACGTTTTTTTGAGACATGCGCAAAAGGGACTGTAATCTACCTTTAAGAACTTATGTGGTACACGTTGTCTTATTATTCCCATTTAATTAACAATTGCAATAGTTTATAGTGACAAGTTCACGGCAATCAGGTGATTGATTCGACATTAAGTAACGCGATTCTGATTTCAAGATTTATAGAATAACTTGATGTGACAATGGGCGGCACACATGTATATGAAGTGATAAGATCGGTGAACTAAACTCATTGTAAAATCTACGTATAAAAAATGTAAAATAAATATGTTTATATTTTATTTTGAAGTTCTTGATAATTAGATCGTATAATCACAGTGAAACATGACTGAAAGACAAAACGTAATGATTTTTTAAACAGATAAAAATATTTTACGCTTGTCTCGAATGATATGCGATTGAGAGTTTAGTGTAAAGGACCAAAAATTCAAAATCGAGAGTTTAGAAGTAGTTACTGCAACCTCGGTTTTGTGTTGACATTGGCAGGTATAGTCCTGTAGATGGGTAACACTGAGCTTTTTCAACAACCGTAGCTTCATTATTTAAATCATAAAAGCAACGAGCGTACAATGTTTTAATGGTGTCGGTTAATTAAATGTATCTTATAGGAAGTTCATATTTTTAGCACTGCCAACTCGAGCTGTCACTTAAAAATCAAGTTTTCTGTTAACAGAGTTATAATGTTTGTGCTGTCAGAGACAACTGGGATTTCCAACTGGGACTTTTTTGTCAAGCATAAAGATATGATGATATTTTTGCTTTGTAAGGTGTTGAAGCCGCTCTTGGTTTGTGTGTCAGTACAAAAAATGATGGAATCAACGATGTGGTCATGAGTGGGATAAAAGCGGATACTATACCAGGAAGACTTGGAGTCGTTGATGATGGGAAAAAGGTATCAACAACATATGATGACCAAGAAACGAGAAAAAGACCAAGTGCTACTTGCAAATAGAAATGAAACCGCCTTTCTTCGGAGTCTTCGATGTCTTCGCAGCTTTCGTTATCTTGTGGGCAGTCACTCTCCTCTTGGTTGTTAGCGGAGGTCATCATCGGGAGTACCAAAGTAGCAATGGGTATGAGAAAAAGAATGGATACCACCATACCAACTGACAAATTGGATGATGATAGTTCTTCTATTCGACAAAAAGCTTTCCGGCTGAGAAATACATACTTGCTCCAAAGCAGAACCAGGGAATAAGACAATGTAGTCTGCGCAATGACAAAACCAATCAATGGAAATTTATTGGTAGTAGTGCGAGAAGCCAAACTGGATGATTTTGTCGCGCTTTCTTGCTCGTTGCTGATCACAAAACGTTCGGTAACAACAGAAATTATTGTGGAAACAGACAAAACAATGTAAACGACGTTTGTGAGGCCATGTGAACGGCACCATTCTGTGTTAAAATACCATCTTGAAGATACGCTGACGGATAAAAGAAAAGGAAAATCTTTAATGGAAACTAAAATATCTACAAGAGCAAGATTCGCCACCATTAAAGCAGTGCAAGAGGATCTGAGACTTCGTGTTCGATAAATCGTAAAGCAAACCCAGACGTTGATGAACAATGTCAAAAGACAAAATAAAGTTATCGACGAAGCTATCATAGAAGACGAAGTAACTTCAACTATCGAACTATGTCCGTCAGCTGTGTCGTGGTTATGGTCGGTCAAAAAAACATTGCTATACAATTTCCAGAGCATCTTCTAAAAACTTTCTGTGTTGGGATAATCAACGTATAATATACGTCGATGTCCTCAGTGTAGTCAACGTAGGAATGTTTTCTCCAGTGATTTATGTACCTGCGTTAACCTAGTGTAACAAAGAACAGTACTTTGCTTTTAACGTCACCTGTCCTCACCAGGCCATAAATTTGCGTAACTGCAAATTTTCCAGCCAAATAACAGGTACTACAACCATGATTGTTTAATAATTGATATGACATGTTCTAGATCAATGATTATTTTGAAAATACGTACATAGTGAAATTTTGTTCGAATTACATTGCAATGCGCCTAATAATTGAACTCGGCTTAAAAAATGTTATTTATTTATTATTTCTAAATATATTTTGATATGTATACTTCAATATTACATTTAAAATTAAAAATTAAAACCATCTACAGCAGTCATTAGGCCAAATCAACCACCTGTAATTTATTTATTTTATTAAACAATATATAACGTTATTGACGGCTATAATTGCAGATGAATTCGTGCTTATAAAACATTGAAAATTATCAACGAAAGTATTTCTTAAACATTATTTCCTTGTTCCACCGTGTGTTGTAAGTTACAAAGTGGTTGGGGAAAGTAAAATAGAAAACTAAGATTTCATTAATTGCTATAACCATAACATTTCATTATATTATATTATATTATAAGTCAAGGAAGATTGTCCAATCACAATACATGAATTCTAAACCATTGTCGTGCGGTATTCTTTGTGTAGGTGTCGCCGTAGTTTTAGCAATTTTAACTGGCACTTTACTTCCTTTATTCTCAAAATTGTAATTTGCTAAACGTATTCTTTAAATTTCTGACTTGATGCGAAAGCGCGATTGTCACAATAGCAAGTAGTCTATATTTGTGTAAAGGTCCATGTTCACCACTGCTTGAATTGAGTTTGCGTGGCCAAAACAAAACAAAACAATCCAACGCCTACAAACCCAATTTACATTCTCTCATAATCCCAACGACAGGCCACGAGTGAAAACAACACAGAACGCCACTTACATTCAATGGCGTAGTACCCAGACTTGTAGGTTGGTGGGGCACGCTTAGAGGGAAAATAATTTTTGAAAGTTCGAAAATTTTCAGCGTGCTTCCTGCTGGTGCAGATCTCCTAACTGAAACATGAAAGGCTCGCTCTGGCTCGAGACGTGAAGCCAAACAGGGCGGATCATGAAAATATAAAAAAACTAAAGAAAGATAAAAAAGCAAACATTTTAAACATTTCTTTCATAATAAGCAAATCAAACAATTCTGTTTGATTTGGCGCGCGTTTGGGGTCGGTAAATAAGCAGCCCCCATGATATATGGCGCGCCGATACGGACAATATAGTACTTATGTTGAATTATACCACTTGTTTGCAATATATACACCTTGTTCGAAATATATATATATATATATATATATATATATATATATATATATATACTTGTTTGAATTTTAATATGACTTGTTCCAAATATATATACGACTTGTTTGGTGTATATATGACTTGTTTGAAATATATATGACTAGTTCGAAATATACGACTCGTTCAAAATATACTCTGATCACCTTCTATGATTTGTTCAAACTTTCACACTTAACCAAAATATGTCAGGCTTCCTCAGAAATATACGACTTGTTCGGAGAAATACGACTTGTTTGAAAATATATGACTTGTTAGAAGTATACGACTTAGTCCGTGGTAGCATGAGTCAGCGTCAGCTTTTAGATTCGGAGGCCAGCGTCAGCTTCCGGTTCCAAGATGGCGGATAATGTCTTGGATAGGCTCACTGAGGCGGTAAATAACATACGAAAAAATAACGACGCAGGTAGTTCTAATGTTGGTCCCTTTGGTTCAACGATTATGCCAAGGAAAGAAGAAAAGGGTCACGAGCTGAAGGATATAATCCTCATTCCTAGCCCGAAAATAGTAGAAGTTCCGCGAGTTCATAAGATGGCCTGCCTGTGATCATTCGCAAGCAGAACGATCTTTCATTGTTTTGTAAATGTTCAATAAAGTTTGTTATTGCTTCGTGAAATAGCACAGTCTTGGCTAACAGTAAGTGTGTTGTCTGTGTTGGAACATAAACATAGGCCAAAATAAGAAACTAAACATCACTCATGAGGGTTAAAAATGGGAATGTTTTTAACCTTGGTGCACAACAGGTAACCTATTTCAATCGCTTGAAAAACACACTATAAGCATTCAAACATTGGTTTTCGTTACTTTTAATTGTTTTTAAGATAAATATTATAACATTTACATAAATGAGTGTATAGAAAGCATAACGTTTTGTTGGGCTACATATGCACAGACGTGCTCAAATGTCAATCCCAGGCTCTTAAACGCCTAGCCAGGGCATAAGTAAAATCTGAACTGTTCAGATTTTACCCGTTTTTCGGGCTAATAAAGCCCTGGAATCTGCTTTGCTTAGTAGTCCATTAAGGAGGCTTGAGCAGGGCAAAGAGCCGGGCAAAGAGCAGGGCCGGTTTAGCAGTAGTTTCCTTGGAAACGTTGGAATATTTCTCAAAACAAAAAAATTCATTTAGTGGCATACGAAGCCCAATAGTAGTCGTTATATTGATAGTATACAAGTCAAAACATGCCAATGTGTTGTAAAATTCTATAAAAATCCTTTGTGAATTGTTTGTGTGACAGTAAAGGCTGAAAGACACTGGGTAGTCGCCGCGGTCGCGCGACTACTGCGACCATTTCGAGCGGTAAACATCTAGTAAGTTCAACATGTCAAACTATACCAACGCGACTAACTCAAGCAAAAAACGTGACCAACTTAGTAACCGCTCGAAGTGGTCGCCGCAGTCGCGCGACCACTTCGAGTACCCAGTGTGTTCCAGGCTTAATTGTTGAATAACACCGTGCGAAGCTCGCGAACGTAGTACAAGTGTGAAGCCACAACTGTATGCGTGTATCCAGGATAAAATATACAGAGATGTGTCCACAAATGGCGAGTTTTTCGTGTT